>VXBP01009850.1:0-19852 GCA_013400115.1 Rhinopomastus cyanomelas | reverse complement strand
GGCTTGTCTTGACATTAGACCCCAGACTGCAGAGGAGGTTGAGGCAAGAGAGGAGCCTGCCTTGGCTGATGAAGACTGGGTTAGGGATAAGTTGAGCAAACTGGATGTGCACAAATCCATGGGCCCAGATGGGATGCACCCGTGTGTGCTGAGAGAGATGGCGGAAGTCATTGCTAGGCCGCTCTCCATCATCTTTGCTAGGTCCTGGGGAACGGGAGAGGTGCCTGGGGACTGGAAAATAACAAATGTTACCCCAATCTTTAAAAAGGGAAAGAAGGAAGGCCCAGGTAACTACAGACCCGTCAGCCTCACCTCTATCCCAGGAAAGGTGATGGAACAATTTGTACTAGAGGCTGTCTCCAGGCACATCAAGGACAGGAGGGTCATTAGGGACAGTCAGCATGGCTTCACAAAAGGGAAGTCATGCTTGACCAACCTGATAGCCTTTGATGAGGGTGTAACTAGGTGGGTGGATGATGGCAGAGCCGTGGATGTCATCTATCTTGTCTTGAGAAAGGCATTTGACACGGTCTCTCACAGCATCCTTGCAGACAAACTGAGGCAGTGTGGTCCAGATTTTGCGGTTTTGCAAAATTTATCTTTGGATGTCAAGCTAGAACAGTTTGAGAAGGAACCATGACAAAAGTCCAGAAATCTCTCTCATTTCCTGTTTGGAAGGAGAAATAGAATACCAGTAACTATAAAATCATATGACAGGCCCCTGTGACCGCCATTGTGGTGGCCACAACCACCATTACCTGCCTGGCACGGTCAGCACCTGCATCTCAGTCAGTGAAACCCAGCACCCATTTACTGCTTTCAGGTGCCTGAGTGATACTTGTTTGCTATCAACTTGCTAAAATCCCCTTTGAGCTGCTGCCTGGCAAACGCTTGGGCCTATTTTCTTCAACAGTGAGAGTTTTAATGGGCAATACAGCAGGTAAATTTCCGGGGCCTTGAGTTCAAGGACAAACAGAGCTGCTGGAGAGAGTCCAGCGCAGAGCCAACAATGATGATGGAGGGAGTAAAACTTCTCTCTTATGAGGAAAAGCTGAGGGAGCTGGGTCTCTTTAGCTTGGAGGAGACTGAGGGGTGACCTCATTAATGTTGATAAATATGTGAAGGGTGGGTGTCAGGAGGATGGAGTCAAGCTCTGCTCAGTGTCATCTAATGATAGGACCAAAGGGTGTAAGCTGGAACACAGGAGGTTCCACATCAATATGAGAAGGAACTTCTTCACAGTGAGGGTGACAGAGCACTGGAAGGGGCTGCCCAGGGGGGTGGTGGAGTCTTCTTATCTGGAGACATTTAAAATCCACCTGGATGTGTTCCTGTGCTACTTGGTCTGGGTGACCAAGATGATCTTTCGAGGTCCATTCCAATCCCTAACATTCTGTGATTCTGTGTGATTCTGTAATTCACCAAAATACTGACAAAAACCATGGCAATGATACAACTCATGCTCTCATCTCACCTCTCTGCCAAGATCTTTGCTTTTCAAAGTTAGGGAAAGGTCTCTAATCTTACTGCCAGACTACAGACTACGGTCTGAGTCAAATAAAAGAGTAAAATTGTAGGAAATGGAAAGAATAGTGTTCATGGTGTAACTAATCGTTCCAACAGTGCCTCGTGTGCTGTTGTAGTCTTAGCCCACAGCACAGCACACACATGCATCTGAAATTCCCTGTTACACCTTCTGCCTCTACTTTTCTTGCTTCTGACTAGATTGCTCACTGTTCTTTGTGCTTTCCTCCAGATTCAGAACTTGTCAGCAGTTCATGGACGGATGGATGAAAGCATTTCTTTGCTCTGTTTCCCTGAGGAAGTGTTGCAGACCCCCAAAGTGCTGATGGAGTGTAAGTAAGATCACATTGCGTAGTGGGGAGGATTCTGCTGAAAGCGGTGATTCCAAAGAGGTAAAGTTCAGAGTAGTTACACTTCACCCCAGAAGGCAGTTAGTCTCACACTAAGGCAGCTGGGCTAGCATGGCACATATTCCAGGTTGTGAGTTCTCTTTATCTTCACTACCCATTGTACAATTCATGGCAGCTCAGAACTGAGCAGGTACCTTTGCATCTCTTCGTCAGCTGCTCGCAATGACAAAAGGAAAATATCGACCTCGCACGAGCACAAACAAGTGCATCCCCCCCTTAATGCTACACCTGCAAGACGTAAATACCAAGAGACAACACACAAGCAATGCGTTATCTCTGTGTAACACACTCCTGATGTGCTGAACACATTGGTGTGCGATCACTTGCTAATCAAAATGGCACCAAATATCAAAGGGCAGAAGGCTGCATGAAAGATAAGGGACAGCATATTGCTCATGCTGAATTCTGTGTTGCAGATAGCGCAGAAAATTTTTCAGCTTGCACCCAGTACTCCTCAGCTTCAGCTCTGGAGAAAACATTAATGTTACTGCAACTGATTTCTTATGTTCCAGCTTAGGAAATTCCGAGTCACTGCTTTCTACCCACTGATAAGCTTAACTGAACCTAACGACCTGCAAGTGTGCACTAGGGAGGTTAGGTGAGGTGGCGTGGAGAAAGGTTGTCTGTTTTATCTCCGTTTCAATTAATGTTTTACCCAGAAAGATGTCAATCATTCTGGCAGAAATATGTGGGAGTCTTTGAAACCCATTATAATACGCACTCGGGGCAGAAATGCAAACCAAAACCCCTTCTCTCCCAAGTGGGTGTTCAAGTCTTTCACTTGGTAAATCATTCTTCTGCTCTCACCCTCTTCACCCAAGAGCCTTGATTTGGTTGATGTGAAGTGGAGCAACAGAAAGCAAAAATCTTCTCCAGCTTCAGGTAGCATAACGCAAGGTAACACTGCTGTCACGAGGAGAACACGTTTGGTGTGATAATCCATCCTGAAAAGCAGCACAATTAGTGCAGAAGCACCTTGGCTGTCTGTACCTCGCATTGACTCTAGAGGAGCCTCACTCAAGGACACGGGTTATGCTCTGGCCACCATGAACTGAACAGACACAGTGCTGATACTCAAATTCACACCACCTACATGGATTTGGCTTTGTGTCCTTCACCTTTCTGCTCCTCTCACTTGGGATTTTTTGATCTGCTGAAATGTTCACATTAGTTGCTTAGGCTGTTCTAGTCCAAGATAATAATTACTGATGCTTGACCACAACAGAGAACATACACTCCAACAAGTACTGAATGAACACCTGCACACAGAGGTAAACGACAGTGAAGTCCCCTAAGTGCTGAATACCCCGCATCCTATGAGGTAAAATACGAAACAAGTGGTAGTACAAACCACACAGACAGAACCCAAAAAGAAAAAAAGAGCTAGTCCAGAGCAAGAATGTTCTAGCACTTTTATTTCAAACAAGTTTAAAGGCAGAGCATTACCACTGCTTTCCAACCATTTCATGAAAGCACTAATGCCACATCAGACTTGAACACAATGAACTGAAATGATCAATCCCTCTGATGAAAACAAAGTAAAAACCCACAGTTGTGATTCTGCGGGACACTTCTCCAACCATCAGCCAGCAATTTGACAATGTTTTGTTCTGGACAAATCCCTGTGGTACCAGGCAATTTCAGTGCTAAAACTCCTTCAGTAACACAGCTTCAATTACCGCTGTGAAAAGAATTTAATATAGACTATTTTTTGCCAGAAGGCAAAAAAACCCCCAACCCTCGAGTCATGAGGAGATGGAACTTCCTGAGTCTGCAAATCATTGCACCATTACACAGCTCAGCAACCCCTGTACCTAGCTCACTGCTGGGTAGTGGCTGTTCGTAACTAAGCCTTGGCAAATCAGGGCATCACGTGGGACAAATGAAGCACGTTGTCATATGAGACAAGGGAAATAACAGACAAAGAGGAAAACAAACACTAAGATATGCGGAATCTCCTGCGTTTGACAGCCATTTCACAGAGGGTATGTAAACCTCCCTAAATCTTCAATTCACACCTGTCCAAGGGCGAAGCCATCTAGGCTCTGCGGTACAGAGTGCCTAGAGGGTGGCGTGGATGTGTGCAGTGAGAGGGGCAGGATCATCCCTCCTGCAGTTTGGCCTTTTGTTAATGTGGTATTGGAGACACAGAAAAGGACAGTCTGAAGAAAGAAGCGCTAAGCATGCCTCTGGCACAGCAACCGCAGTCCTGAGCAGAAGGTGCCTGCGACTGCTCTAAAGCAGGACAATGACTTCTGTTTGAAAATGGATTTTGAGAAATGTTCTTTCTGTCTCATTCTTGATTTCCTGTTTCTGAATGACACATCAATCCAGAGGGGTGACAACGGCCTTTCTTCTGAGGAGTGTTGCCTGAAATAAGACACTACTGCATGAGACTTTCCTTTTGCAATTGTAAATATTATTCAGACTCACGCTCCCAACCTGAGCAGAATTTAGAATTATATTTATAGCAGCTTTTTAACTCTGGAAACTGCCTTCACTTGCATAAATCATGTTCTCTAGTAATTAATTGTGTATCATAATATGCGATATTGCCTCTGAGCAAAACACTTTGGGCTAAGCCTGCCTGCTTTTGATCCCAATTTTGTAATTATTATGGATCAACCTCTTCAACTGCGTTTCTGTCAAGTGTGAAGCGTTTATGGGGATTGGTTGTGTCAGTTCTTTTCACAGGGGAATTAAGCTGCATTCAGAACGCTGCAGGAGCTAACGCAGAGTCAGCAAGTGGCAGTGCCTCTCTGTCACTCATGCTCTGAAGGAGGGATGTGGCAGAAATAGCATTATCCAGAAGTGAACACTTCATATCAAACCCTCAAAATGAATCTTTGCCCAATTCCTGAGCCAATTCCTGATACACTGTCAGATTCAAAGTGCTGGGGATTTTTATCCCTTCATTTTGTGACCCTCACAGAAACAGGACTGTGAGAAGGACCCGCTGGCCCCAGGAAAGGGAGCTGGTGTGCTGCAGAGTCACTCACCTGCAATGTGCAAGTTCTGAAAACTTTGCCCTCTCAGTTTCCTAATGCTAGGGCTGCACAGCTGAGCCAGGGTACATGTGACTGGGGGTCTGCCCAGCTCCTGCTAAAATGAGTCCTCCTTGGCTATCTCCAACACATAATGTTCCCACAGACTGAGCCTGTCATCACCAGCTGTGCCACCTGCTTGGGCTCCTGGGGCCCTCTGCACCTCCTCCTGTTACCCAGCCATCTACTTGTTATAGCCTTATCCTGGCAGAGGGACAAGGCAATCAGTGAAGACACGCTCCTCTCTGGATCTGAAGAACATGATACCCCATCTGAAGCAATAGAAGGTGGCTGGTATGACCTCTCTGTTGGTTCCACCACTCCCCATGAGCACAGTTCCAAGCATACTGTAGACACACACACGCCTCTGCTCAGGTCATCCTCACTCATAATTATGACCAGAAGCTTTAACTGTAGGACTGCACCCACTGAGGAAACACAAGAACAACACCAGGCTGTGCTGGCTGGTGCAACCCGCAGAGCTACAGAGGCTTCTATTTATTGTATGGAAGACATTAATTCCTGTCATAAAGTGGGAAAGGCCTGCTGTACTCTCTCCCTACAATAGATTGATTCTTCCACAGGCAGGGTTGATGTGGCAGATGACCTGGAGATGTTTCCTAATACAAGTGAATTTAAAAAAAAAAGGCATCCAGCACAACATCACTCAAAAGACAGGGTAAATACCCTCATTCATCTAGGTAGGGGTGTGCTAAAGCGAAGGATCTATTTTTTTCAGAAAAAACAGAATTAAGGAAAGGATTTAAATACAGTTCCCTTACCTACAACTGTCCCAAAGATGCCTTCCTTTACCCAAAGGCCTAAGCTTAGCAGTCCTGAGCAAAGTTTATCTCATGCACAGCATAGAGCTGCTCTAATTTCACGTTCTACTTCCCCTAGTTCAAAGAAGTTCACGCATTTCTTTGCCAATCCCAGTTGTCAGTGGTTTGTCTCAGCTCCTGCCTGGCTTGCCACTTGTGTCATTGTTCATGTTTGAGACAAGATTAACCAATGAATTTAGTTAATGTGCTAATGGATTGAAACAAAAACACGACAAGGAAGGTTCAAAAACACTTACAAAAGTCACAGACAAAAACCAAAGACTACCTTGATTTGGGGAAAACCAACAAGACACACTGAAGTCACCCCACATAAAAACTCGCACAAAGGCAAACAGAGATTAATCACATGTTCTCAATAACTGGACTGAGCTGCTACCTCCATCCCCTTCAGCTGAAGAAAGTTCCAGCAGTTATTTTCCGTGTGGGAATGTGATGTCCTTTCAGCCTGTGCACACATCCTTCAGCACCACTGGGTCTAAGGACTAGTTCCCTGTTCCACATGCCTCCAAACTACTCCTCCAGTCCAAAGCGTAGATTCCTATGGGCCATGAACAGGGAAAATTCTCAGTTTAAACACACAATGGATTGCGGGTGAAACCTTTCTTCCGTTGACCTCTGAAGTTCCAAACTTCCTTCACTCTCCATTCATCATGTTCCAAGGGCAAGACGGGTGCTGTGTCCAGCCCAATGACATGTGCTCCTCTGTGAACAAAGACCAAATGACAAACAGCAAGAAGCAGGAAACCAGACAGAAGACGCTTCACACTAGTCACACTGGTTTTGCAGAATCGCGATATGCAGCTTGTAGTTCCAAACTGCTTATCACAGGTTGCCACTGTCCAATCCCTGCCCAAATTCAAGCCACCAATGCAAAAGCAGTTCGTCTTCTGACACCTTTCTCGGTTCTTGTTCTGTACTGCCCTGTTAAGCCTCTGTAATCTGTGGAATAAGCACCCAACTCTCTAAATGCTCCTGCAATCGGCTAAGTTGCGCTTTCATACAACTTAGCTAATGAGCATCAGCTCTAGCAGTACATACTGCTCAGCCTCTCAAAGTTAACTGCAGGGCACCCATTCCCAGAAAGTTATCTATCCGATGCATTAATGGTAGACCCTTACAGGACAGTAGCTAAAGCAGATTGTGCTCTCTGTGCTGACACACCAAAGCAGGCTACTACGTTTCTACCATGAGAGTACAGCAAAAAGTGCTGTTGAGTTTGGAGGAAGACTCCTGGGGGCAAAGCTCTGGACAGCTATAGGAGCCACGAATTCCCCAGTCAGCAATGCACTTTTAAACACAAACTTGACTGACTGGGATTACTTTTGTGCTTAAAATTACAGACACACTGAAGTAACTGCCAGACTGGGGCTAATGGCTGTATCCACATGGTGACTCTAAATACTCCATGCCCAGAATGTATCGGTATCTCAGCTGTTGAACCTGCACAGACGCCTCTACAATTAGCGCGTGACTGAAAGGCTAGGAAGGACCTGGTGCTAAATGTTATAATTTAGACCATGTTTTTGCAGCACATCATGGCCAGATGTGACCTGTAAAAAACATGGTTTCCTCATCTAACTCCAGACTGAGAACATGAACGTTAGACTTTAGGCAATTCCTCTGGTTTGTTATCTGCTGAGTCTTTCTTCTGCATTTGCCCCTGGCTGATGTAATGACACCTTATCAAAACAGTTGTTAAATATTGTATGCCTCCTGGAGCACTTGCCTGCCACAGGATTCAGGAGTGAGCACTGTGGAACAGGGAGTTAGCCTTTCATTCCCATATGTGGCCTTTAGAAGTCATTCAGCAGCTCATTTCAGAGAAAATTCCAGTGTTTGGCCCTTTTCAAATCATGTGGGGAGGGGAAAATTCAGGGCTGGCAAATCAAGCTGACAGGCTGTTGGTGGAGAGACTGCACATAGAGTCACAGCGTTCATTGGTGTGATCCTATTTATGAACAGCAAACGTGAAATCCTCCTTCTGTCAGTAGAGGAGAAATAAGTGAAACACAGAGTGTCTGAGGTCACTGCTGCAGATGCCTTTGAAGGTGAAAATGTTGGTGTGGAAAACCTTTCGTACTGCCTTAATCAAATTTAACTCTCGGGTCAAACTGAAAAAATAAAAAAAGGCTGTTATTAAAAATTAAAGTCTAAAACTGCTCCTGAAAACTCTGACTCAGTTGCTGCATAACCTTGAAGCTGTCTGATCTCCCTGGCTGGCCAAGTTGCCTAAAGCTGACAATTGCCCACCCTTGCAGAGCAGAACAGGCCACTATGTAGTTGCTGCCTGAACAGTACTGAGATCTGCAGAGCAAGTGCTTTTGTAGACCTCCATTGCACATTAGCATTTCACCTCACACCACCAAGATGAAAGCTGCACCCTCCACCTTTTCTCACAATTCAGAAGAAGAGCCTCAGTTATACTGACGTTTTTAGGAAGAAAGAAAAACTTAGATGGCTGCAAGTACACCCAGCTGTGACTCCCAAGTGGCATTCCAACATGCTAACCAAAGGCGAGACCTCAGCATGCTGCTGGCCACACCGTGGCTGGTTAGCTGCTCCAGCAAAGCTGCCCTGCCAAGGGTGAAACCATCCAAGTGCCCTGACACTGTGCAGGGTCAGGATTCTCCAGCTGCCTTGCAGTATCGAACAGCCCGTTCGGGCACACCTGACTTGCTGCATTTGTGAGCTACTAGCTCCCCCTGTTCACAACACAGGCAAGGAAACAACAGGCCTGCCTTGAGCATCCGGAGCTCTGAGGACCCAACACGATTTCTCAGATAACTATCATTTCTGGAAAGGCCTGTTAGCGAACCAGGAGATGGATAGAACAGTCCACCGTGATTGCAGCAACAGACTATTTAAACCTGGAATAGCCACAAGACAGAAATATTTTCTCCAGTTACAGAGGATGTTTTGGCAGCCACAACTCTTCTGAGTGCAAACACCCCCCCCCCCCAATTTCTCATTGCATCTGAGGGTTAGCGATACTACCTCCATTAAAAGCATCTTATACACCAGAAGTGTGGTGAAGCAAATTTATGTCCTCTGACTGTGCTTAGATGTGCCCTTCTATGATTAACTCAGTCCCTCTGTTAATTAAAAACATTTTGATGAGACTTACTTTAGCTTCTGGAACAAAGACATTAAAGGCCGGAGAACATTCAGTAGTGACTGCCTTTGCGGGTGCCTGGCACCAAATCAGTGAGAAGTGTCTGCACTCATTTTCCACACCCATGAGATCAGGGCTGACTTAATCAGTCCATGTTCACTTGCTGTGTCTTTTGCTGCTGATCATGGTTAAGAGGTTTGTTTCCACTCCCTGGATACTTAACCCTACACTGCTGCCAGAGTTTCAGCTGTCTCAGTTCTTCATCTAAATACTTCAGAACACAGCCTTGCTCTGTAAAACACCTCAAGTCTAAACAATAAATGTAAAAGTAGATTAACTGTCAGAAATGAGATGACAGGAACTTCTAGAGAGCAAAATGTTACAAACTGTAGTCATGCCAGGCATCTCTTACACAACTTGCTTTGCCCCTCTCACTGTGCCCTGAGACAAACTGCCCTTTTGAGTAGCAGGGTTTGTATGTTGCTTCATTCTTTATGCTGACCAGGTCTCTCAGGCGCTGCGGTGATAATCCTAATTTAAAGACAAAGGAATGGAAACCTTATATGAGGAAAGACTTCTGTAATTCCTCAAAGCAAAGCTGTTTGGATTTGTTTGTTTCACAGCCTAAAAATGACCACATTGCCAAGCTCCTCTCCCTAGAGTCGCTTGATGGTTAAATTTTATAAATATTCATGAAGGTTTGCTTAGAGCAGGGAGTTCTAACTTTTACTAAATTATCTCCTGGGCTTTGGGTGCTGTTGAGGCAAGCAGGTATTACTAAAGCAAGGCAATTTGATCTTCAAGCCACACTCACAAGACACCTCCTTCAGAGACTGCCGCAAGTGTGCAAGCATTTTGCATATTTCAAATGTCTGCAAAAATAAAAATGTCGCCTTCTCAGGAACTTCCCATCCAAAGCCAGTACTTCTGATTAAACTGTCCTTAAAACAGTTTGTGTTTCCTTGGTGTCAAAGTAAAACAGAGCTTTGTTGCGATAAAGCAGGGACAAAAATCCTGTCATGGAGTGCTTTCAAAGTAGGCAAAACAAACATAAAAGGAACAGAAGGACTGAAAATAAGTGACTTGTCTGAGATCATACAGCAAGTCAGGAATGTGCTGGTCTCATTCGTAATAATCAATAAACTCAACCCTTTTTTCCAAAGAGAAAGCTAATGCGTGTGATGATCTGTTTCTGCTCCTGCCTCCGCTGTAGAAAGGTTTTATTGGTGCCTATTAATTTTGACACTTGACAACTACAAGGATTTAATAAACTTTAATTGCTGGTTCTACCCCACTGTGTGAGCAACCAAAGTTGAAAGTCTGACCCCTGTTTGGAGGGCCTGGCTTGGGTGGAGAGGTTATGCTTGTTTCACCTTTAACTGGCTCCCTACCCCCAGCACTAGATTTCATTAGGTCAGTGCTTCAGAGACATGGCTATGATGTCCCATGAAGACTATGGCAGCAGTCTGAAGACAATCCATGTGCTCAGAAGAGCACAATACAAGAGGCTTCTTCTCAGAAATATCCCATTACGCACACACTCATTTTCAACTGAGACTGAATTAGCCAAAACCTATCCAATGTACTTGTGTTAACACTACAAACCACTTTGGATTGCAAATCAGATTGGCAGAAGCAGGAAGAGAAGGCTCTCTCAGACGTTAGGAACAATTCAGGCATCCAAGCTCCCGACAGTTATGACTCAATCTGGCTTGCTTTCTGGTAGGCAGATTAACATACAGTGTTTGTACCGAATAAAGCATGGACAAGAGCATGGCCTTTGTCTGCCTTCTGCACTGCACTGCAGTCACAGTGATAAGGAACAATCCCCCCTGCTGGTACTCCTTGGAGACTTCACCTTCCTGCTCATGAGAGATCTTACGATGGGGCTAGGCTGGATTCAGCGGTATCGAAGACTGTTCAAGCAGCTCTCAGCTTCTCTTCATCATGCTAAGTCCTACGCTCATTATGGTGAGATTGTTCCTGTGCTTCAAGTTGCTCTGATCCAGCCACTCTATTTAAGGAACAGATGTCTATAAATATGTGAAGGGTGGGTGTCAGGAGGAGGGAGCTAGGCTCTTCTCAATGTCATCTAGTGATAGGACAGGTAGCAATGTGTGTGGGCTGGAATATAGGAGGTTCCATATAAATATCAGAAGGAACTTCTTCCCAGTGAGGGTGACAGAGCACTGGAACGGGTTGCCCGGAAGGGTTGTGGAGTTTTCTTCTCTGGAGAGGTTTAAAACACACCGGGATATGTTCCTATGCGACTTCATCTAGGTGATCCTGCTGTGTCGGGGGGATTGGACTGGATGATCTTTTGAAGTCCCTTCCAATCCCTGATGCTCTGTGATTCTGTGATATTAGTGTGCTTGATTAATCACATTCTAAAGCATGCAGCTCTGACCCCTGCATTAACTTTTTGTTTTGCTTTAATCTTGAGAGACAACAAGGCTGATTTCCTCACTGCAGATCAGGCCTTTGTAAGAGTGTGCTGTCCTTTCTTTGGCCCACTGGCATGATGCTCTCGGCTTTTTGAAGCAGTAGAGACAGTCTTAATTTACACTGAAGAGAAGCTTAATAGAAAATTGTGTGATGTGATGTAATTTGGGGGAAAACAACTAACTTCTGTTTTGTTTCTCTATCCAGCAGACAGTCAAGAGATGGTTTTCCAAGTAACTGTAGGTGAACAGCAGTTACATTTCCATTACTTCTTTTGAATTTTAGCCAAAGGATGTTTTGCTTGATGTGTTTAAAAGGAACAATCTATGATGCAGGACAACTATGGTCCCTTCCATAGAGATGTTTCTTTACATGTTTGTAAGATGCCAGACTACAGAAAGCAGCCTGACACCCTTATTACACTCATTTTCTGCCCCTTACAATACTTGATTTTGGTTTGCCTTGTAGCAGGGTTGCAGGGCAGAAAGGAATCTCACAGATCCAGCCACTGCCTGGGGTGTTGCGTTTCATTACGCTATCATTTCTGACCAACCGCTCCAGTCAGTAAAAAGAAAACCAGAAGGACAGGCACTGCCATTCTCCCTGGTGCTCCAGCTGTGTTCTTAAAGGAAAGGGCAGCAGATGTTTATACCCTGTAACAGCCAGAAACAGGAACACTTACCTCTGACTCCAGGTTTGATTTAAGCAAAATGAAAGCACCACATTGCTAAGAAAGGAGAAGTTGTAGGTGTATTGGAAAGCAGAAGCTATATGTCTAGAAACACCAGAGCTAACATAATGAGGGACCTCTGCCAGCACTTTCAGGATGAGGTAAAGCTCAGAGGTCTGGACTTTCACCCTCATCTCTAACCAAAGGGCAAGATGCAGCCTAGTAAGTGGTGAGTACTGCTGTTCCTGACTAGCTGTTCTCACTATCGCAGTTGTCTAGCTCTACCCTGAAATAGAATTGAGCAACTTGGTTGAACAATTGAACTCCCAACAGACTCCCCAAAGCTATTATTCTTTTCATGTCAATGGCCTGTGGAATACACATATATACAGGCTACCACTGCACTATGGGATGTTGGTTCCTGGGACCAAACTAGGTAACTGAGCTGTTGCTGCACACACCACTGTAGAATCCCATTTTTCCCAAGTCTGGGATCTCTGCCCTCTGTTCTCCCTCAGTGCAGGGAGCTAAAAATTGTACGATCTATCACTACACAGAACCACATCTCAGCATACCTCCTCCTGGGACATAAAGTCCTAGACTTCCTAGCCTCCAAAGTTCTCCTTTAACACCCACTTAGGGTTTTTTTCCCCCTACTTACATTTCAGAAACTCAGGTGGCAAGAACACATCACTTAGGCAATGCAGAATGTCTCCCGCAGGAACACAGCACAAAGGGACTACTTTGGAAAACTTAATTACTGGGTTGGAGATTTCAATACATCCCTGAAAAAATAATCTCTTTTAATTTGAGCCCTGACTATGCTACCACCTACTAACACAAAGAAAATGTTATTGAAGTGGAACTGCTCTTTAGTCTCACCATGATTAACACCTGCCACAAGCGATGTAAATTCCCCAGGAGCTGTGAGCCAGCTTTACAGCAAGGTTGAGGGGTTTTGTGGTTTTGGGTTGTTTTCATTCTTACAGAGATGAGGAAAAACAAAAAGCCATAAGAGACACGGAAGGCAACTTTTTTCAACTCTTTCCTACAGCTCAAACACAGGAGTGGTTTGGGGTTTTTTCTTTCAAAATTTGCCTTCACAACTTTAAGTACTGCTGAGCACTATCGCAACAGCCAAGCACAGCAACGATGCTTGGACAAACCTCCCTTCCCGTACTCCGAGAGCGCTACGCAATTTACACTACCTTAGCTGTAAACTGCATCACTCGGAACTTCCCGAGATACGATTCACCTTTGCTATACAGATCTGCAGAGAACTGGCGGGCGGCACCACCCAGCACCTCTCGGCAGCTCTGTAACTAGTCTGGATGAACACAGGAAAACACCTTGTTTCTTGGTATCGCTTTTCCCAGCGGGCGACAGCAGTTCCGCATCCGTCACCCCTGCGAAGCAATGAGGTAGGACTCAGCACTGCCAAGTCACAAACAGTTAGGAGAAAGTTTCTTGTTCACCTTCCCCCCAGTAAAGCTCTCTGCTAGAATCGATCAGTTTACACAAGATCCTTGAATTCCCAGCTGTAGTAACTGTCAGAAAACCTGCCACCACTCTAGCTATTTTGCAAACTGCTTTAGGTTATAGCTCCGGTCTGATTCTGGCATTTGGGTGTGTGGAACGGACAACATTGTTTGTCCATGCTCAAAACCTCTTGTACCCATGCTGTAAAACATGATTCTACTGGATATCTTAAGGTATCAAGTTGTTCTAATCAGACAGATCTTGATGCTTTTCAGCTGCTCTGAATTTCTGTGACTGTTGGTACACAAAAAGCCGTGTTCTATAAAGTAAGACTGCAGTGGAACTCTTTCAGTGTGCCAGAGATCTGTTAGCCTGTCCTTAGCTTCAAATACTCCTAATTAGCAGCTGTCTCTAAGCTTTTAATGAGTCTGTAACATCACTTAGGTCTGAAGCCACACGCTGTTCAGATTGCCCTTCTGATTTTAATGTGAGCTAAATTAAGGTTTAACTTTTACTCATCTCCCAAGATCCTGAGCTGTGACTGATCCTCGCAGCTCAGTGCTTTGGCTGGCACTGCTTACCTGTGCCATGCTGCTAGAATGCTCCTACCTGTCCCAGCAAGCTCTCTGCTGGGCCAGCTGACAACCGGCTAAAAACAAAATGAAAGGAAAACCAGCAACAAAGTCTCCTGGGCTTTGTTTTGGTGTGAAAAACAGGTTAAAAAAATCCTTTGTCATTTTCCAGGATTAATTAAAGGATAGTGTTTACTGCAGAGGAGTTTATAAGGCCATAAGTAGCTTTTGTGGCTGATTAAATGCCACAGCAAAGTTGATAAAGGCATCTAATAGTTGTAACAGCCGTTTAGTGCAGTGCACCCGTCTCTGCTATGGATACACGTTTCACGAGGTGTCGGATCAGCAGCCGGCTGAGGAAACAGAGGGAGTGTCTTGAACAGACAAATAAATCTGTCAGCCCCACCACTCAACCCCAAGCCCAGGCTGATCCTCAGTTGTCAGGAAGCAAACAAAAGGCAGGTGAAGGTGCTGTCCTGCAAATCCCCCCACAGCACACAAACTGCTCCCCAGGCCAGGGGCTGCAAAACTAAAAAATGCCCCGCAGTGCCAGTGCCTTTCTGAAGGAGTTTGTTCCTCTGGAGGATGCCCCAAGGATGGAGCAGCAAATGCTCTGAGGCCTGCTCACTCATGGTGGGTAATAAGCATGGCTGCCTCAGAGTGGGGTGGGTCTGTCAGGGAGACTGTCTTGCCTCTTACCAGGGTAGGCAGCTTCTGGAAGGCTTGATGGGTGGGGTGGGCCAGAATGAGCCAGGTGTTGCCACCTGCTTGTTTGCACTGTTTCTTCTGTGGTTCTCAGTCCCTTTGTAGTGGCAGCTTCCTAACCCACAAAAAGTATAAACTCTGAGCTCTGAGAATGTGCAGAACCTTTGTGGTTTAGAGACATTTTCTTCTATTGATACTGTCTTTATTTTGCTTTGAGGCTGAGGAACAGTGAAGATACAAAGACAGCTCTGGCTCCTGTGGCCTTGTAGCTAGTGCTGGGCTCTGCAGCCCATGTGTAAAAGGCTGCAGTTTCTTGAGGCCTTATCTGAGCACAGATGAGGCTGTGGGGTCTTCACAGCCATCTGCCACTTAAGCTTATTTGGATCTCCAGGCTGGCTGGAGTTACTGTTCCTGCTCAAGACAAGAAGAAGCATCAAGAAGATGGATGAGGATGAAGTGGCAGCTAGGAGTAAGGCACTCAAATCTCTGACACAGCTGTGCTGGGGCTTTGGCCACAACTGTATTGGAGTCAAAGATGCTGCACTGTATCCGGAAGGGGCTACCCAGGGGTGTTCTTGGTCTAGGTGATCCTGCTTTGGCAGGAGGATTGGACTAGATGATCTTTCGAGGTCGCTTCCAATCCCTAATGTTTCTATGATTCTATGATCTGGGAGAAATACAGCAAACCAGGGAAAATACCCTGATGGCAAATGCATCTCATGTTCCTTCCTCTTCTTTCATTTCTCCTGACCTCACACAGCCCATGTAAATTGTCATGGGTGTTTTTCTTTGGGGTTTTTTCACTCTTCTTGCTTTATTTGCTGTCTTGCTCTTCATTTGATAAACAGCAGGCACAGCCAAAAAGTGATGTAACTTGTAACTGTGAGAACACACAGTCCTGCATTTTATAAACAATAATTAACTACTGCTGACTGTGCTGGCCTTGAGAAGCCTGGAAATGCTGATCATATCTTGCATCCCTTAGCAGGGCAGGAAAAAAAAGCAGAAGTTTCAGCTTCGAATTCTGCCCTGTTATCCCTTTCAGCTTGCAAATGAACCAACAATTTAACTGATAGGATGCCCAAGTAAGTGAGCATTAAGTTAATTGTGAACAGGCAACCACTGGTGGGCTGGCACTGACTTGGTTTGCATAGGGTGTGTGATGCTTTTCTCTAGGGGCTCTTGTAAATGCCTACTCCTGAAGATGAGTAGGGGCAGTACTCTGACTTTCCACACAGACAGGACTTCTGTCTGTGTTTATACAGCTATTCGAAGATTCTAAATGCCAGGAAACAGAACTTCAGCACTTTTACCTTGGTTGCCAAGGCTGTTTTGTCTTTTGTGAGTGATGCTATTCACAAGACAGAGGCACCAAGGGTGCAATTGCAAGTATCCCAGAAGTGTTTTATGATTGCTGTGCAGCTTCTTCCTAAAGTCACTCTTGTTTTGGTAGCACAGACTCAAAGTCAGTTTTGCCCCTAAGTGAAGTGGCTCTGACTGCAGAGAGGCTGTACTGGTTTGATACCCTTTTAGTCTTCCTTCTGTGGCTGTGGTAGATCACACACAATTCAACGGATTTTTCCCAAGCTGTTTACTAACTTGCAAAAGTCAGCTAGATGTGAACATCTGCACTAAGTCTTCTCTTGGCTTATCATTACAGATTTCTACTTGAAGGTTTTATTTCTAGGACAATAGGCTGCAATTGAGAATTAAATTGCCTAAAGTGTATCATGAGTCACACGTAACAGGGTCAGAATTCATAATTGTGTGTCTGGGGAGAACAATGTTTTTTTGAAAGAGAAGGAACACGGAGCTGGTAGCAGAAAGCACACCACTGCTAACCACACAATTCCCTTGCTGCCAGTACGCTGATAAGCGTTCCTGTTTTCTCCACGGAGTATCCAAGCAGGCAGCCTGCACAAACTATGAAATGTAATTTCTCTGACACATGGAACATCTCTGGCAGGCACAGACTTGTTGCAGCACTGCCCTGCAACAGCCCCTGGAACCAGGGTGCATTTGAGCCATGGCAGCATGTTCTGATAACTCAGCTATTTCTAAGCCTTGACTGAACTGCACATTAGTTCAATTTGTTGTGTCCCTGGAACAGCTCTTTTTCAGGATGAGCCTACTACTCTTCTCACTATTTCTGCACTTCACCTTTCCTACGCTTCCTGCAGGTTTTGTGCCCAAGCCTCTATTTATGGGTTTAAAGTTGCTGCTCTTTGGATTGACTTCCTTCCTTCATCTAAAAAGGGAAATCGAGCGTTAAACATTTTCATGTAGTGTGTGGAATTTTCCTCTCACAACTAAGCAAATCCTCAACTGAATTTTACTTCAAAAGAAAATACCACAGGTCATCATCTTTAAGAGCCTATGTTTGCTGATTACTTGCTAAACTAACATCAGACACCCAGCAGTGAGACAACTAACCCATGTGACAGGGCTAAGAAAATAGCACAAGTTTTGAGCCTGTGACTTCTTCAGGTTTGGGGGCAGAAAAGGGAAAATCCATGTCTGAGTTCCCTAATGTATTGCTAACCTTCAGCTGTTTCTTCCTTTAAGTATTTGAGATTGGGCACTGTTTAGTACTAGAGTTTGTATGCTCTTTCACATATTTATGGACTAAAATAGGCTAGAGTTCCTGACCTAAGGTACTAGACACCTATTCAAACCACTCATTGTTTCAAAAGTCTTCAGCTTTTAACTGGTGGACCTCCAGGTGTTAATTCCTTCCAGTCAGTGCCACTAGAGACCTTGATTTTGTAGAATTGTCTTTCGTAAGCTGTACTGCACTTTCTTGAAAACTCATTTGAATTGAAAAAGTAGTACTAAATCGATTAAAAACGTGTTTTGCATAGCTGTACTGACAGGTAAAGCAGAAGATGAAGTGTTTGAAAAGCCAATGTTCATGTGTGCTGGTTTGTGCAGGTGCAGTGCTGGCTGGGTGCAACTTAAATGAAGATGTAAAGATGTAAAGTGGCAAGTTGGGATCCCTGTGTCTAAAAGTTGTTCTTTAAAAAGCAGTTGACAATTCTTCTTAGGATGGGATGCAGACCTTAGCCTGTGTTTTATAATTTCTCTTTTTAAAGTTTTGTGTCTTGGTTCAGCTTCACCAACATTTAGCTCTTTTCTAGTATTTCTACAGAAAAGAAATGACTTCTTAAACCTGTTGTTCATCCATTGTGGAAGCAACACAAACCGTGTGTAATGAAAAACACCAAAGCAGCTTCCTGTGATAAGAGCTGGCAGTGTGTGCGTTAGTGGAATGCAGCATAGCTCATCGGGTACTAGGTTTTGGTATAAAGCGCTAGTTTATGGAAACATTTACACTGCACCATTGCCTTTTTCCTCACTCTGAGCAAGGGTAAACAGAGTTCACAATTTCCTCTTTGTATAAGCCTACTGTGAACCATTATAAGCATCCATACTTCAACAACTGATTGTAGAATTTAAGTGACCTTTAAATGCTGAGTACTGAAACTTTGTTTTCCTAAGCTATTCCTCAGGTTTGGATTGGTTTAGACACACCAGCTGTGAATCCCAAGGCACTAAGAGGATAACCATGTACTTAGTACCTAAGTTCTTATTAGTCATGGGAGGTTGTGGAGTCCTCTTCTGTGTAGTTTGATTTAGGTTTTTTAGATGGTTATGCTTTTCAGTAAATTGTAGCCTGCTTGAGCAGGAAAGTTGGACCCGATGGCCTTTGAGGGTCCCCTTCCAACCCTTCCAACAGTGTAAACCGTGGGTGCAAGTTTTAGACTACATAGTAGTGAAGGGCCCTCCATACTCTGACTAGTGAAGGAAGGCCTTTTTGAAAAAAAAAAACCATACCTGCTTCAACACAGTGTATTTAGTAGTTGACCCAGGGAAAAAAATACATCGCTTAGCACAGATGTTCTACTCTGTGTTAAAGGCATCTCACTGCATATAGCTTAGGAGAGGACTGAAAGCCTGCTCTGAATCGGGATTGCCATTTTGCTTTTTGAGATATGCTCATTTGCTTTGTACTTTCCCTCCCTCAAATGCCACCATCCTAACAGCAGAAAGCTCTGCTCGTGTGTGGACACAGCAGAATGAATGAGGAAACGTGTCTCCCCTGGGGTTACTCTGTGAGTTCTGTCAGTGTGAAGTTGGAGCTCTGTTACCCTGCTGCTGCACAGAACTCCTGGGAGAACTTCTGAGGTGTGGAGGGCATCCCAGGATGAGTGTTGTCAGTCTGATGACAATGGTGACTTTCCTTTGCTGGGCAGAATCCCCCATTTCAGCTAGGGACAGGTTCTCCAGATCCTTGCTGCAACAGAGGCTCCCCAGTGACTCCAGATCTGTATGACGGTAACATTGGGGCAACTGGAGATGTATCTTTCTTAATCACTATCACTAACTCTATAGTAACAAATAGATGCATTACTGTGCTCATTTCTGTTGTTGTTTAAGCTGTCTGTTTGTTCTAATACCTTATCTTGGTGTTCTTTGTCCCATCTTGAACGAGAGCGAAGTATGCATATTCTTTCAGTTGGGAACCATGTCCCTCTGTTAGCCCCGTCAATCTGCAAATCAGCCATTTGTAAACAAGTTCATAAAATCTTATGTATGTATGTGAGTATGTTTTCATCTTGGAAGTTTTCCACAGTTCGCAACATGACTTAAATTGCCCTATTTCTGTTTTAATTAAGGTTTAATTAGAAAGCTGTGCTTGTTACCTTAGTAACCTGTAGAAGCTTTGGAATTGTAGTATAGTTAGAGATATCACTAGTGCCAAGTGCAAGCATTTGTCTTTAAATCTGGTAACTTTAGAGTAAAATACAAGCTTTCTAGAGACAGTATTTAATGCAAAGGAACAGAGCAAAAGACTAAGCCTAAACTAATTTGAGTTAAGCCTAAACTGTAGATCTTCACTGTCATTCTGACTTCAAGCTTTAAAAAAAACCACAAACCAAACCTGCAAAAGCATTAGTGAGCACAACACAAAAACTACAAGCCATAACCGTATCTGCAGAAAGAACAGCTTCCTGCTTAGTAGAGGAACACTGCTTGATCTTGTCCTCACCA
>VXBP01009848.1:0-12623 GCA_013400115.1 Rhinopomastus cyanomelas | reverse complement strand
TTCCGATCCATAATGATTCTATGATTCTATGATCCCTTTCAACTCTGACAACTCTGTGAAAGTAAGTATAGTAGCTACATTGCTAAGCACAAAGAGATGGCCACTAGCTTCACCTCACCTGAGACACAAGAATACCCAGACCTTCTTGCCCCCTTGTAGACTTATTAGATGAGGAATTTGGGGTGTTTTATTGCCTTTTTGTTTGTTTTTGGGGTTTTTTGTGGGGTGTAGTGGTAAAAGATGGTGGCCATCATTATTGCGGGCTGCTTGCAAGGACATGAAGTTGCCCTGAATTACAAAACAGGGCATCAAAAGGCTTGTGTTGACAGAAATGAACATAACAATAAGCAAATAAACATGGAATGATCCTTCTGAAGGCAGACGAATGACAGCAAAACATCATCTGCAACTTGGTTACTGGTTTAAAAAGATTAAGACGAATGTAATGTGTTAAACTCTAAGCTTTCTGTTTTGTAAAGGGTATGTACACATAAGATATAAGCAGCTAAAGGTCCAAGATAAAGCCCTGTAAATCTTTTAAAAGACATCTGAAATGAACCAAAAAGATAGTCGCATCATAAAATGATGTGGGTAAGAGACTGAGAATTTTGGAGTGTCTGTCTCCATTACCCTGGCAAAGAAACCAGTGTTGTGATAAAAAGAGAAAGGAAACAAAGCACAGTTTACATGTAGCTCTGCATTAACTGATCAGAAGTGAAACTGGGCTTATCTTGTTGAATCATCAAAGCAGAAAAATTCTAAAGACAAAAAAAAAGTGCAATAATACAATCAGAAGCAGTAAAGCATACATAAAGTTAGTTTGAAACACTACAAATGAGTTTCAGTAGTAAATATAAACACTAAGTACTCAATGGATTTGAGCAGTTTCAAGTCTAAAACTAAATGGTATTTAGTTACGCATTGAGTTATGTATTATCTTTGAATACCTCCATGAACTGCAATTCAACCACTTCCCTGGGCAGCCTGATTCGATGTTTAATAATACTTTCAATGAAGATTTTTCTAACATCTAACAAAAACTTTCCCTGATACAATTTGAGGCCTTTTCCTCTCACCTTATTGCATGTTGCTTGGGAGAACACACACCTCACTGCCCCCTCCTTTCAAGTATTCCTTGAGAAAGTATCTCCTGATCCTCCTCTTCTCCAGAGTAAATAATCCCCGTTCTCAGAGCCACTTCTCATAGGACTTATACTAGACTCCTCAACAGCTGTCTCTTCTTGTATCTTGTACACTTCAGTATCTTGTACTTAGGTGCTCAAAACTGAGCACAGCATTTGAAAAGTGGCTTCCCTAATGCAAAATACAGGAGGACAACACTTCTTTACTGCTGGCCATGTTAGTCCTGACAGACGACAGAATGTTGTTTACCTTCTTGCCCACCTGGACTCACTACTGGCTCATGTGTAGATTGGACATGAGGAACAAATTATTTCCTATGAGAGTGGTGAGATGCTGGAACAGGTTGCCCAAAGAAGTTTTAGCTGCCCCATCCCTGAAAGTGTTGAAGGCCAGGCTGGATGGAGCCCTGAGTAACCTGATCTAATGAAGGTGTCTATGTCTATGCAGGAGGGTTGGAACTAGATTATTTTTAAGATCCCTTCCAACCCTATCTATTCTCTGATTCTATATTCAGATGGCCAGCAACCAACACCTCAGGTCCTTTTCCACCAGGAAACTGTCCAGCCACAGTCCCCCAAACCTGTAGCACTGCAAGTGGTTGTTGTGAAACAAGTACAGAATCTGCCACTTGGCCTTGTTGAAGCTCATGCAGTTAGTGTTAGCTTGTCAACTCAGCCTGCCCATATCTTCTTGTACAGTCTTCCTGCCTTCAGGCAGGTCAATACACCCACTCAACTCATTTGAAATTTTTCCAAGAGTGTACTCAATCCTTTTACCCACCCGGATATGTTCTTGTATGACTTGATCTAGGTGATCCTGCTGTGATGGGAGAATTGGACTAGATGATCTTTCGAGGTCCCTTCCAATCCCTAATGTTCTGTGATTCTGTGATCCCACATGACTGTATTTTGCTTTTCACATAATATCTAGATTTGGTACAACTCTGAGATGCTTCTAGAGTCCAAAACCTGGCAGATGGTCTTCTTAAGTATTCAAATAAGATGGGGGGGGAGAAAGTAATTTTTGTTTAATTTGTTAATTATTTGTCTGGACAAAGACAAAAACCCAAGTATATCCAGAAGTATTATAATTTTTAGCACTTTTAGAATTTGAACCACCATTTCAGACTTACATTAAAAGTCATTATTACTTTTCACAGAAAAATGGCAAAGTCTAATTAATGAATGAAGTCAGAGTGGTATGATTTTTAAAAGCATGTAATTTGACCCCAAACATCCAGTATTTCATTAATGGTAATGACACGTTATGTGTGCATGTGTATGTTTTGTAGTAATTTAGTTTAATTAAACTTGTGTTCATGTTTTCTGTTCATTGTCAAGAATATGAAAATAACACTGATTGAATATCTTCCCTTTTAACTGTGGTCATGATAAGCTTCCATGTAGTCCATGATGTGAAGCTGTTTGACAATGTTTTTCTGGGTGTTAGTGAAAGAATAAGATTATTAGGGTTTGGGAAGGTCTTCCCCTCTCTCTAGGTTCACATTTCATAGAAGAGCATTTTTAAGAATGCAATTTAAGGTATTTCCTTGTTAGGAGAAAAAAGCCCAACTAAACAAATCACTAATTTTCTGTTACATAGATCTGACTGCAGCGGCATATTGAGTTTTCACACACAGAGATGCTTTCTCAATCTGCAAGGATGCATTAACTAAAGTACACCTGAAAACTATGTGTTCAGTAATTATGAATTTGTAAATTAACAGAGTTCAGCAAGTTCTTCAAGAAGAATTTGTGTGTAAGCAAAATGGATCATTTTATATTGTCACAAGATTAAATGCTTCTCTGTACCACACCCTAACCTCATTAACGCACCGGTATATGCTATTTTTTGTGGCACCTGAGAGAAATAGGATGACATAGCAGGAATAATTCAATACTAAGAAATGCTTGTCTTTTCACAGTAAGAACAATAATGTGTTTAAAATAATGCTTTCAAGCAAGCAGGGGGGAAAAGTTAGAGAAGCTAAAAAATCATTGGAAACAGCAAGAAAAAAATATGGAAAAATGTGTTAAGAATGAAATTAAAATTGCACCACCATCCCTTTTTACCTTATTTGCAGAATCACAGAATTACAGAACATTAGGGATTGGAAGGTATCTAGAAAGATCATCTAGTCCAGTCGTCATCAGAATGATTTGTGATAAGTAGAGTGTCCTGGTGACATGTTATGTTCAACTTCTACCTCCTTTATCTTCATTATAACCATATATTCCCTTAAAACAGTGTATCAGGAAACCATTTATTCTCAGTAACTTCCTACTTATCTTTAACTCCTTGTATCCTATGATGATTCTTTATCCCCAAAAAAGCAATATGTATTAAAAAAATCTGAAAATGCAAAATTTACTCTAAACCATAAATGTCAGATTCAAGATTATCTGAGCAACGCAGTTATACCTGCCTCTTGGCAGGTATACATGGAAATCCATGGTCACAAACCATTTCATAAAGTAATGTGTGAGCCACCACAGTCCCTGAGCTACTGTATTTCCTTTTTGTTCCATGATCTTTTCCTCAGCTCTGGCCTTAATATACCTGCATTATTTATGTTGGATTGGCATTTCTCTGTTTAACCGTGAGGCAGAACCCCTCTAGTATAACATTCCTGACCTTCTGTCCCCTCCAATCCTTTTCCCATATCCTCTTTTCCCTTCAGATAGTTGCTCCTGAATATATGATCTGTGTTGTGTGGAGAGGTAAAGACCCAGAGGAAAGCATCAAGAGTTAGATAGTACAATTGTTTTGTTAAACTCACAAGAATTATTGCTAGTGATACAGTGCAGGATCTTTAAATAAATATATTGATATCTAAGAGATCAGGCAGTCAGACTTATCTTTTCCTTCTTGTGGATTTGATGGGCACAAAGACACCTTTTTTTCACCACCAGGACACAGTAAGTGCCCATTGTTCTACATAAACCATGAAAGGTCTGTATGAGAAGTAAAGTTTTTCTTATTTTCATCTTGAAATTATTAAGTGGAAGAATTTTGAACCAATGAGACTATTAAGGCACTGTTTTATGCATCATGGCAGTGCTACAGGAGTGGAAGCTAATACCATAGGATCCTGGGAACACAGGTGAGTAAAGATTGGTCAAGGAGACTGCATAACTTTCTTTCATTAGAAAGGAAGGAGCATCACTGGGGACATTAACAACTAGATTTCTGTGATGAAATTCCATATATATTGACATGAAATAAGGAAATCTCTCCAATATTTTAATTCCCCAAGCTCAGTTTCAGTTGGAAGGACTGTCCATCTGAGCAGCAGTATATATGGTAAACAGTACAGAGGACATATATCTATATATTTTAAAATAAAAAAACGGATAACTTTTTTATTAATTTTGTTAATTAACATGAGTTTATTAAGCGGGTTTATTCCTTTAAGTACTCAGTATTACATTGTTTGGAGGATAAAGCTATTATTAAATAAAGTTTAAAAACCTAACATATGACCTTGTCTTTTCTAATTGATTTCCAGACATGTGAGAAAATGTCTGAGTATGAAATAACTAGAAAACTAAGGAAACATTGCTTCCTAGATTCATTCTGGAAAAGAGAATAACTTGAAAAGAACATCTTGGAAAGGGGAAACATGGAAAATATTCCAGTCTTCTAACTAGCTGCATTTTAAAAGAAGCCCAGAGAAGCCCGAGGACAGCGGAATAATTTCACAAAGGAAACATTCTTTCTGTTTTCTGTGCAGAAGCTACGGAGTCTTTTACTAATCAAAGAACATAGAAAATTCAGTTTGAAAGTTATTATGCCAAAGCAGGAGAGCAAATTCAATCTTTCAGCTGTAAAAAAGAGATTTTACTCCTATTTTAAATGCAAATCCCCAGACATCTTTGCATAGTCTCTCTACTCGCCCCTTATAATGAATGGATTCTTCACTGCTGAAATCTTGAAATCTTTATCAAAACTAAGAGCCTTTCACCGATGTGTATTCTAGTTCAGTGACAAGTTTTAGGATTAGATATAGGAACAGTGAAAGCCTGTGCTGTGACTCATGCAGGTCAGATTACTTATCCACAAAGTCCTTTGTGGTTGTAAAGCCAATGAATCTAATAATCATATATAAAGTTGGAAAAGCACATAAGTAACAAGAGAGGCAAAGAAGAAGATGGGTAATCCAATGGATTTCTAAATTCCCAGAGGATATGTAGAATAATAAAAACGTTTTGGAAGAGAAAAATGAGAAAAGATAGTTTGATTTTCTTATGTATATGCATTTCTAAATATCCCACTTTGGACACGACCTAAATTTGGAAGCTCAGAGCTGTGAAGTTTATTTTCATAAGAACTTCATACATTAATGCAGTTTGTATCTTACCTGCCATGGCAAATGAACTGGTTTAACCTTAATGAATACTTGCTTCACTATGCAAAATCATTGAAGAGGAAGCATAACCACATGCCAACAATGACTTCTGCCGTCCTGGACACTCCGCAACTGGGAGGTGAGTAATGAACCATAGCAGGATAGTAACAGAATCCAACTCATAAGACACAAATCCACAGCATGATGTTGTCCTATATTTGTTAAAGCACGATTTCTTGTCCCAGTGGGTAGTATGGGAACAAACAGTAATGAACAAAGAATTTGCCATGTCTTAAAAGTCACCACTCACCAGCTGAGCTACAGTAATGGAACCTGCACATGCTTCTAGCCTGCTGCAAATGAAAAGTAAAACGGTTTACTTGAACCATTACAGTTACTCCTTATAGGGAGTTACAGAATGCAGGAAGTCTGGGCTGTGTCACTGTGTATTCCTTATGTCATCAATCAATTTGCCTATAGAAAAGAACTTTTAGAAAAGCTGTAATACATTTATTATTGATGATCTCATACAGAAAGGTGTCTCAGGAAACTGTGAAGAATTAGGGAGAAGCATATTGTTGATTATTACAGCTTGACTGACTTGCTAAAACCATGTTTATGATCATCTGCCAATGCTGTCAATGTCTATGTCAATGCATTTCATTCTATTTATTGGATTTAATGGGATTCCATTTCAAAACTACATTCTATGGACAAGTACAGTGTTTGTGGAGCAGAAAAGCAAAACTCCAGTGAAACAGCTGACATTCATCCCTGATCAGATAATCATTTCAAGACTCAGATCAAGCAATGAAAAATAGTAGGGTTTCATTCACCTCCCTGTCTGGGGGTGGCATTTTAGACATTCCTCTCTAGTCATACAGAATAAGAGGCAGGAAACACTTGTTTCTGGTTTAATGATTTTTGTTTGCTTGTTTGTTTGCTTGTAAGTATTTGGAGAAAGAGTAATATTACAATTCTTCTTTCTTTTTCTCTCGTTTACTATTATATGTGGGTGAGTAGGGGATAGTGAACAATAAATTACACTACTTAGAGATGTAGGCTAAGGCTTTTCTTGTCAGTTGTGTCAATAAAGTACACACATAACATCAGTTTCCCATTACACACATCATTCAGACTCATGTATTACTCAGTATAATGGGAAAAGGGGCCACTGAAATCTAAAATGAAAAGAGAAATTGTAGTACAACCAGTGAGCAGCAGCTGAGCCAAAAAGCAGCTGTGGTGGTGAAACATTTAGTCACTGCTGCTGGAAAAAGAAGAGCTCTCGGCAATGAGGGGATACAGTGCCACATGCTGGGAAGCTTTGCAGCAGATGGGTTTCCGTGGGACTGAAAGGTACTCATTTCTTAATCTTTTTTCAGGTTTTTTTTTTCCTAATGCATTTGCATTTCATTTAAAATAATTGAATACAAGCACAAAACACAACCCAGGTCATGCTATTGGCCAAGCCTTGCCACCTGCCTCTATTGCTTGTTTACACTAAAGGGCAGATGCCACAATTTGTTCTTAGGCTAAATTCTAGTTTTACCAGTTGTGCTACTGGGTTACTTTTCAACAGTGATATAAACCCTCGTCTCTGGATCAGCTTCTGCTCAGAGTTAGTGTTAAATCTCAGAGGGATATGGTTCACTCATAGGTCCAAATTTTTTCCAAGCAGATTCTTCTCTATGTATTGTACTGGTAAAAACAGAACTTCTCCATATAGGCTGTATGTAATAATACACTAACAAATACAATAACAATTTAACTCAATGATCTTAAAGGTCTTTTTCAATGTAAACAGTTTTGTGATTCCATATGATGAATGGCCACAGGTCATTAGTTACATGTACATGGTCTCTGTTATAGCTAAACGAAAGAATACCGTGTATTTTTCACAGAAATTCATACAAAAAGTCCTTTAACATCTTTTAACAATTATTTCATAACAACCAGCACACAGATTATATGTCTTGTACAGAATCACAAAATCACAGAACATCAGGGATTGGAAGGGACCTCAAAAGATCATCTAGTCCAATCCCCCTGTAACAGCAGGATCATCTAGATTCAGTCGCACAAGAACATATCAAGGCAGTGTAAGGTTAAAACTGGTTAATTCTCCCTTATCTCGGTTGAAGCTTTTTCACTGGGAAGTCCCGTGGTGTCTATTATTACTGTTGACTTTTGTTATAGAACCATAAAATCATAGAATAGTCTTGGTTGGGAAGGATCTTTAAGTTCAAACCAACACCATGGGCAGGGACATTTTGCTTAAAGCACCTGGCCTTGAACAAATCCAGTGGAGGACCACGCACAGCTTCTCCAGACAATCTCTTTTAGTGCCTCACCACAAGTTTTGTCATAGCAGGGCAAAATGAAGCTCATGGGATCAGGTTTTCTGTGTGGATAACCATTTACTTCCTCCTTACCTCAGGAGTGTCATAGCTAGTTCTGAGGGAAACATGCAAGAGAAACCTCCAAAAAAAGAAAAGGTGGGTTGTTATCATCACTGCTTCACAGAAATGGGCAGACAAAAAAACAAAGAGGTGCAGCCTTCACCTCAGGTGATTATGTCAATGCCTGGGTTGTTTTTCCATAAAATACATGCAGGGAACAGAAGATGGAAGAGCAGTCTCAGCTCTGACTTTAAAGCTGTGAAAAGCAAAACAACACTGAGGCTCATTATTAATTATAACACACCAGAAAGGGAGTGAGAGGAGTGGTGGAATTAAAGTCTATTTTCTGAATTAATACTCATAAAAACTGGATAGAGCTGTCTGTGATTTCATAAATGTTCTGGAAGAAAGTGTGGTGATTGCATAATAGCCCCATCAAAAAGGTGGTTGATTAGTTTAGTCAATTTGGCATACATTTCAGCTATTATTTCCATTTGTGAAGCAGAGGCTGAATGACACAGTTGCTTTTATCCTTTCCCCTTGCGAATAAGCACCCTGAAGTCTGAAGTGGTTCTTTCTTAATTCTCCAAAACTTGGGACATAACTGTGACATCTGTGTTGGAAGATCATGGAGACAAAGAAATGTTCAAGACCTACCTAATTCAGGGAGATTGGACTAGATGATCTTTCGAGGTTCCTTCCAATCCCTAATGTTCTGTGATTCTGTGATTCTGTGATGATTTCATTATTCCTGTTTGACTTGGTCTAGGTGATCCTGCTGTGATGGAGGGATTGGACTAGATGATCTTTTGAGATCCGTCTATAATCCCTAATGTTTTATGATTCTGTGATTCATGTTCTAAGGGAATTATCTCTGTCATATTTTGCGATCATTGACCCAAAACATGGACAAAACCCTACATAACTCATATTGTCTGAATGTTACATGTTATTTCTTCCATGTAGTTCACTGCAGTATCTCTAACATTATTAACACTAGTATGCAGTTATCCCCTGCACCATTTGTCCAACTGTTGGGTATTTTCATCATGTCTATACCTCTCAACTCCAAGGTGGAAACTTTCAGCTGGCACAGGGTGCCTTCTCACATGCTTGCCCACACCCAAATGAACATCACAGGCATCAAATTCACAGCTAATACTGCACTGGAAAATGTATAGACTGGCTCAAATTATTCACTGTGTAAGAAATATTTTTTCAGATGTTATATGACCACAACACCTGTATATCAGAAGTTACCTTTCTGTTCTGATAAATATTTCAGTTATTTTGACTGCCAATATTTTATTTGATCTCTTAACTTCATTCTTTTCTCTTTGAAGTGGACGAAGAAGCATGTGCAGGCTTCTGTTCATTCTGAACAATAGCTCAAGTATGTGTTTTCCTCAGTCATCACATCTAGAGGACTGATTAAATATACTTCAAGATTAGCATGGAAGACTCATCTATGTTCTGGACAGCTTAAGTAGTGAGGAAAGGATCTTAATTTTGTTTTCATGTATCCAATTACAGTTGTCCTGCCTGAGACACTAGATGAGATTTAGGAGCTACAGCTACACTGTCTACCTCTACATTGGGAACCTTGGTGCATTTTGAATTTTTGAGATCAAGGTGTAAATCCATNTCTTGAACTGAGGAGCTCAGAACTGGACACAAGACTCCAGGTGTGGTCTCACCAGGGCAGAGTCGAGGGGGAGAAGAACCTCTCTTGATCTGCTAACCACCCCCCTTCTGATCCACCCCAGGATGCTGTTGGCCCTCTTGGCCACAAGAGCACATTGCTGGCTCATAGTCATCCTGCTGTCCACCAGGACCCCCAGATCCCTCTCTCCTACACTACTCTCCAACAGCTTCATTAACAGAAACAACACCCTTATCCTATGTATTTGTAGGGAAAATCACCTAACTGTATGAACAAATCTAGTACCAGTGACAGTATTTATAGCCTAGTCTCATGCTAGTCTACAGAGGAGTGCAGGAATCCTGGTTTGTGTACTTCTGCATGCCTCGGGCCATTTGAGACACATCCACTGACCTGGGCTGTTACAGAGGAGTGCAAGGATCCTGGAATGTGTACTTCTGCATGCCCCAGGCCATTTGAGACACATCCACTGACCTGGGCTGTTAATGGGTTGAAAAGGTTATAAGAAATTATTTTTACTAGCTCTCTTGTACATATTGTGAAATATGCTTCACTGCAGACATATCTTGTAGGCTTTACACAGTAATGTCTGAGAAGTCTCTGAAAGGACCAAAACCACTGTAATAGTCATAGTTCATAATTCATATATATAGAAATATATGTATAATTTATATATATGCTTAAGGATATGTTGAGGTAAATAGGTTGTAGAGTCAAGATATCCATGATAGGGGTTATGAACCCCCCTGTATGTATGTTGCAGGGCTTTCTATAAAAATAGATGGAGAGAATAGATGGAAAGCAGGGGCAAAACAACCCTTCCCTCCCATCTTGTCAGAAGCAGAAGCAAATGTAGAATAAACTCTTCTTCCAGATATTTTCCTTCATCCATTCTTTTATTGCTATATCTCCCAGAACTTCCTTTGTGTTAGTCTCTTTCTTATCCAATTTATCTTTTTTCTATCATTTAATTTCTTGCTTTCTTTTCTCTTCTTTCTTTCCTCTCAAACCACTCCCTCTTTGTCAGTTTGCATCCATCCCCAGCTCTGTAAAACAGAGCTTTCAAAGTTTATATAGTTAGCACATGTTGCTTGCTCTGTGAGAATGAGGGACACAGAAAGTAGTGACTAATATCAGAATCATGAGTGAAGATATGTTTTATTCATAAACCCTCCATCTCCAGTGAAATTAAAAGCAAAGCAAAGGGTCGAAGATCTGAACCCTCTTTCCTGGAGCCTGTAAACCAATAAAGGCTTTATATTAGCTATCGATATCTATCTCTGACTTGGCTTAATAACATCTTATTCCCTGTTTTCAGCAGCCATCAATAATATTTCTGCCTGCCTGCTCAGGTCCCCATCTCTGCGTGCAATTGCATTATAAGGGTCTATAAGCCCAATTTGCTTCACATTCTTATTTTTGGAAAAGGCTGGCTGGCTTTTGTAATGAGAGCAGCTGCCAAGAAGGCTTGACAGAATTTGTGGCCCATCTGGCTTATAATCTTCATTCAATACTGCAGGAGCCTAAACTCCCAGACCAACTGATAAGTCAGAACACATAGGCAAGCAGTGGCAGTAATCTTCCTTATGATTTCTCGTTAAGGACAGGGAGGACAAGGACATCTTAGTGAATCTCTCATATCCTGGCTATCATATAATATTATTTCCCCCCACCCTTTCTTTTCTAGCAAGACCAGTGTTCCAATTTCTAAAATTATGATAAAAACTATGACAGTTTGAAAAGTATTTGGATTCCCTGGTACAGTTTTTAAGAAAATGGAAAACAAAGATCTGTTTCTGCTTCTGAAATTGTCAGCAATTTAGTAGGGTTCATAAAGCACATATGTTAAGAATCACGGAAAGCAAGGAAATAAATTATTCTGAGAAATCTTCTTGCAAATTTCCATGCCATAGATTTGGATCACTTACATCTCAAGGACCACAGAATCATAGAACCATTATAGAATTGTTTTAGGTGGAAAAGGCCTCTAAGATCACCAAAATCCACCATTAATTCAATGGTACCAAGCCCATCCATAAGATCACATTCCTTAGCTCCATATCTATGTGGCTTTCAAATGCATCCAGGACATTAATATCCAGCCACCTCCCACCACATAGACAACCTATTCAAATGCCAGATGACATTTTTAATAAAGTTTTTGCTAATGTCTAATCTATACTTCTCCTGGTGCAACTTGAGCCCATTTCCTCTTGTTCTGTTGCTTTGTACTTGGAGAATCATAGAATGATAGAATCATAGAATCATTAGGGATTGGAAGGGACCTCGAAACATCATCTAGTCCAATCCCCCTGCAACAGCAGAATCACCTAGACCAAGTCACACAGGAACACATCCAGGAGGGTCTTGAACCTCTCCAGTGAAGGAGACTCCATAACTGCCCCGGGCAACCTGTTCCAGTGCTCTGTTACCCTCACTGTGAAGAAATTCTTTCTCATATTTATGTGGAACGTCCTATGTTCCAGCTTACAACCATTGCCCTTTGTCCTACCACTAGATGACATTGAGAAGAGCGTGGCTCCATCCTCCTGACACCCACCCCTCAAATATTTGTAAACATTAATGAGGTCACCCCTCAGTCTCCTCTTCTCCAAGCTAAAGAGACCCAGCTCCCTCAGCCTCTCCTCGTAAGGAAGGTGCTCCACCTCCTTCGTCATCCTCATTGCCTCATTACTGGGCTCCCTCCAGCACCTCCACATCCCTCTTGAACTGAAGGGCCCACAACCGAACACAATACTCCTGATGTGATCTCACCAGTGCAGAGTAGAGGGGGAGAAAAACCTCTCTGTTCTACTAACCACCTGACTAACAACCACCTGTCTACCCCCTCCCTGCAGGTAGGCAACAGTAAGCTTTCCTCTCAGCCTCTTTTTCTTTTCAGATTAAATGTCTCCCACTCAGCCACTACGCATATGATGGTAGGGGTTCAGAAGGACCTCTGGAGATTATCTAGTCCAGCACCCCAGCAGAGGAGCTTCTCCTAGAGCAGATGACTCAGGAAAATATCCAGGTGCATTTTCACAGTATCACAGTATTATCAAGGTTG
>VXBP01009841.1:1246-11919 GCA_013400115.1 Rhinopomastus cyanomelas | reverse complement strand
CAGTCCCCAGTATTTCTCCGGGTCCAGTATTTAGGCCTGTTCTCTTTAATATCTCTATCAATTATCTGAATGAGGGATTAGAGTGTAACCTCAGTCAATTTGAAAATGAGACGAAGAAGTGTAAATCTGCTTGAGGGTAGGGATCTGGATAGCCTTGATCAGTAGGCCAAGGCTGGTGGTATGAGGTTCAATAAGACCAATTATTGAGTCGTGAGCTGAGTTAGTGCAGCCCTGTACAAGGCCACAGGCTTGAGGAAGAGTGCCTGGAGAGTTGCATGGTGGAAAAGAACCTGGGGATGTTTGTTGACAGCTGGGTGAAGGTGAGCCCTCAGTGTGACCAGGTGCCCACAAAGGCTGGTGGTATCCTTTCTTGTGTTGGAAATAACTGTGGCTAGCACAAGTGGGGTAGTGATTATCCCCCTGCACTTGGTGCTGGTGAGGCTACATCTTGAATACTGTGTTAACTTTTAGGCCCCCTGCTACAATAAATTGAGGTGCTCAAGGGTGTCCAAACAACAGTTCTGGACCCCTGAGTTCAAGAGGGATTTGGAGCTGCTGAAGCGAGTCCAGTGTAGAGTAATGAGAATGATGAAGTGCAACTCCTCCCTTATAAGGAGAGACTGAGGGAGCTGGGTGTCTTGATCTTGGAGCGGAGGGGTTACCTCATTTATGCTTATAAATGGATGTCAGGAGGATGGATCCAGGCTTTTCTCAGTGTCATCTGGTGATAGGACGATGGGCAATGGGTGTTAGCTGGAACATAGGAGGTTCCTAATAAATATCAGAAGGAACTTGTTCACAGTGAGGGTGATGGAGCACTGGAATAGGCTGCCCAGACAGGTTGTGGAGTCTCCTTCACTTGTGATTTTTAAGACCTGCCTGGATGTTTTCCTGTGTGACTTGGTCTAGGTGTTTCTGCTGTGTCATGGTGATTGGTCTACATGATCTTTCAAGGTCCCTTCCAATCCCTAAGAATTCTATGATTTTCTGATTCTGTGAATTTGAGCCAGGAAAAGAAGAAAGAGTATAGAAAGATCTTTTCAGCTTTGTTTGTTTCTCACTATCCAATTCTATGTTTAATTGCTAGTACATTTATCTTTCTTATGTCAAGTCTGTTTTGCTCATGATGATAACTAAGGAGTGTTCTCCCTGTCCTTACCTTGACCTGTGAGCGTTTCATTGTAATTTCTTTCCCATGGTACTGGATAGGCGAAGTGAGAGCACTTTGACGGGCACCTGGCAGCCAGCCAAAGGTAACTCATCACATTCAGCTGTGATGGAGTTTTGAAATTAAGGCATTCTTGAGGATCTTTGAAACTGAGAGTAGACTGGTCGTATAAAGTCTTGGAGGAACTTATATAAAAAATGGACAAAAAAAATTAATGAAGAAGCTTTCTGTCGAGTGAGTGCCCACTCCTGTGTAATCAGTACTGTACAGAAGCTAATGTGGATTAATTTAAACAGAAGAGACTAAATCTGCAGCTACTTGGTTCTTTCTTCCTTTCCTTACTTGAAATACCAGATTAGTTTAATCATGCTTGTGCTAGACATATGTGTTGTAAGCTTTAAACAGTAATCTACAGAATATTTTGTGTCACTCTCTAGTTTTTAATTGTGTTATGACAACCAGGATCAATTTTTAAAACATTTTATTTCCAAGAGAGACTCCATTCCTTCCACTGATTGGAGACTATTTGAGTTGAAAGGAACACAGAAGGTTCCACATCAACCTGAGAAGGAACTTTTTCCCAGTGAGGGTGACGGAGCACTGGAACAGGCTATCCAAGGTGGTTGTGGAGTCTCCTTCACTGGAGATGTTCAAGGCCTGCCTGGATGTGTTCCTGTGTGATTTGGTTTAGGTGATCCTGCTGTGTCAGGGGCATTGGACTAGATGATCGTTTGAGGTCCCTTCCAATCCATGATGATTCTATGATTCTGTGACTTTCAACCAGAATGTGCTTTTCTCTGGTGTCACAGGTTTTCATAAGCTCTAGTGGAAGCAGATACAGTTGTATTCATAGCTAGTATTGCCACAGCATAAATGTGAAACCCAAGTTTATGTTAATTGATTGTGTTCATCTGGGATGCTAGTTGTGGATATTTTAATCCAATTGTTCTTCCATTTTCAGTCTTCGATGGACTGTAGACTAGACCACTAGTGAGCACAAAGCTGATGAAAAACAAATTCAAGATCATGAAATTAATGAAAGATAAATTGTAAGAGCCAGCAAGAGCCATCTTTCTAGCAGATATTTTCCCTGATTAATGTAATGTTAAGATTTACCTTCTCAAGCTGATAAAACAGAACATCTGACCATTCCTTCTCTTGCGTGGTTCATTCCATCTCATTCCAAAATCTGAATGTAAATGATTCCTTCATCCCAACAACATAAACATTTTACTTTCTTTTTCTTCATCAGAATTTAAGCCATCTTGGACTTAAGGTCCATGCTATTACTTAAAATTTACCTAAAAAAGTTATTCTGTCTGAATTGGTCCTTTAGTTATGTGGTGATTCTTGTCAGGCAGAATCAGTGTTTTTTGTGGACAGTGGCTTAATACGAATGATCAAGCTAGTTTTTTACTAGTGGTAAGACTTACCTAAGGATGGACTCCATGATATGATCCCGTGGAACAGTAAATTAATGCCTACTTTAATTGTTTGAAGTGTGGAATTGTTTTGTGTTATGGATAGCTCTCTTTACAACTAATTTTGAGGAGCAGCCTCAAAACAGCCCTGGCTACCTGTGCTGGAGAGAATTTGAAGTCTGTCTTTGGCTATTGGATAATGTAGTGAAGTTGTGGTAAGTTTTAATTGCTGATAGAAGAATAATTAAAAAAAATGTTCAAGTAGTCTTATTCTGTTAATTAAAACAATGCACACAACAAATGTGGTATTTTCTGGAAAGAGGGCTTTCTTAGCACCTAAAAATAGCTAAAAATATAAAATGCTTGATTAAGGAAGTTATTCAGAGAGCGACATTTCTTAGTTTAACCAGAACAGGGTAACAGGAAACAGGAGTGACTCTTCAGAGCCTTAAAAATATTGTAAAAGCATGTGAATGCCTGAAATTATCAAATTGAAATACTAGATGTAAAATCATCTGTTGTTACACTTTATAGAGGTAGCCACAAAGCGTAAACATACTGTTGAATAGAAATCTGTTTGTTTGGATTCTGTGTATGGCAGTTAGAATTCTTCTTCAGGATATCCTCTCTTTTGAGTAGCTGTACAGAAACCTACATAGACAAATGTCTAAAGGGCATGCTTGTGTGTTTTGACTTCACTTCCTACCCGTAATTTATACTAAGTTGAGTGAAAATTTTGGAAGTGCAACTGTTCTTGTTTTGAAAATGGAAAGAAGATTTGAGCCTATCTTTAGAGCTATGACTTTTATAATCAGATGCCTGAATGTCATTTCATTAATGAGAATAAATATAATGGTACAGCTTGTGAATAAGTAAATTATTAGTAAAAACTTTGCTTGAAGTTGTATACTGAATTTTCAGATACCAAAGTATTTTCTGGAGTGGGTTTTACCGGAATAGACCAAACTAAAATGGAAAATATACCAGATGGATGAAGAACATTTTATATTGGAAAAATTATATTCTGTAGTGGGTGTCCTTAGGTAGTTGGACAATTTGTTTTCCCAGTTCCTCGAATAAAGAGACTTTGCTTTCTGGGGAGAAAATATATCGAAATTTGTATTGCAGTATTGAAAGAATAATTAGAAATAGTTTCACACTGTATTTTTCATCTTTTTGATGCACTTCTCTAAGGTTTGACCCACAGATGTCTTTGTAAATTGCATACTGGAGCTTGTGTGAATGGAAATGAAACTTTTGATAGCTAAATTATGTATCTGCTTGCAACTGCATTGCGTGTAATTTTAGTTTAAAAATGTATTCTATAAACCTGATAGAAATGCTACAGAAACTTACTTTTTCTAGATTACACTAGACCTCGCTGTGTTTCATATACTTGTGATGGTTGCTATTGATTTTTGGGATACAGTCCTGTGTGGCACTGCTTAGATTAGAAGTTGCGCTGAACTGTGTGTAAAGTGAGTAGCTTTACATCATACTTTTGTATTTCCTTATTCTGTATCACTGAAGATTGTAATTAGATGATTATTGGTGTATATGACATGAAAGAAATGTTTGTAATTAACGTATGTGTGAAATTTAGACATGTGCAGATGAATTTGTCTGTGTTTAAAAAAAGTTAACTGGAAGCTTGCATAATCGCCAGGAGACCAGTTCTAATATCTCTGTAGCAAAGTCTGAGGATTGCAAGATTCAGTACTGCTGAAGTCTTGCACTTGGTAGGGTAGACTAGTAGATAGGATGCTTTATGTAAACAGTGTTTGTTTTCATGGAAGTGAGTATAGTCTTTCCAGTATGCTTGAGAAGCTCCTGTTCAGGAAAAATGCTTAATACAGTATAATTTGTCATCTTTAAACAATCTATAGGTTGGTAGATTTCTGCAGATTTATTAGAGCTAGGTAAGTCTTGATTTAATATGTAAAGCTGCGAGAATATCTGTATGTAATCTTCCCTAGTAATGTTAGGCTTTTGAAGTCAGAGAGCAGTTTAGGAGGGTTGTCTGATTTCCTTATATCTATTATCTTTTTGTAGCTCTCTAGATATTTTCATGTGTTAGGGTTGTTTTACCTGTAGTTAACCATTGTGCTAACAAATGCTTTGACTGCTGGTGGTCTTATCTTAAAACTTCTACTGAGCACATAGATGGGATGCAGTTAAGTTTTTTTAATAGCAGCACTTACAGTGCTGTATTTTAGATTGGTGACCGAAACAGTGTTGATAAGACACTCATTATTCAGCTGCATGCAAGTTTGAACATAGGAAGTTTCACCTCAATATGAATAAAAACTTCTTTTCAGTAAGGATTATTAAATTAGGAATGAGTTGTCCGGGGAGGTTGTGGAGTCCACATCTCTGGATATGTTTCACATCTGTCTTGGATGCTTTTTTGTGCAGCTTGATTTTGACTTTTAGGTGGTTATGCTTTTCTGTAAATTGTAGCCCATTTGAGCAGGGGAGTTGGACCCAATGGCTTTTGAAGGCCCCTTTGAACCCTAATAACTGTAAAACTCAGTAATTAGGGAGGTGCTTTTTAGCTGTTTTTAATCCATAACTATCTTTAACTCTATTCAGGGTAAAACACAGGTTTTGGAAGAAGATTCTTTCTGTACTTCTATCCCTTCATGGTTTGCAATTTGTGCAAACTTTGAGAGATGCTTTATGGGGATTGTTATTCTCACTGCTTTCACCTGTGGAAAGATGCAGCTTTTTACTGAAGTTTGGAACTGCAACACCTTACAGTATTAGGCCGTCTTTCTTTATAAGCCTACAATGTGGTTTAGTCTGAGTCTTTTCATTCTGTTCATTTCAAATATTGTGATGGAGAAAACATAAGAATGAAGATATTTAGGGTTTTTTTTCAGATCTCTTGGAAGCTGGCTGGATATCTTAACCTGCAATTAAGACAATTCTGGTTTTCTAAGCTGCTGTAGAATGTATTTGGTTGGAATAGACCTCCAAAGTTTATCTAGTCCAACACCCCTACAACAAGGAGGGACATCTCGAACTAGAACAAATTGCTCAGCAGAGCCTCATCAAGCTTGACCCTGAATATCTCCATGGATGGGGTCTCCACCACCTCTCTTGGCAATGTGTTTCACTGATTTCTTAATTTCTACTTTTTCTTCTAAATCTACTCTTTTCCATTTTAAAACCATTACCCCTTATCCTATGAGGGGGATGCCCTTGTGTACCCTTATTATCACCCTTCTTATAGTCCACTTTCATGTATTGGAAGGTTGTTTTAAGTTCCCTCCAGTCTTCTCTTCAGGCTGAACAACCCCAACTCTTAAACTGTCTTCATAAGGGAGGTGCTTCAGTGCTCTGATGATTTTTGTGGCCCTCCTCTGAACACTGTGCAACAAATACACATCCTTCTTGTGTGGGGGGCTCCAAAGCAGGACGTGGTATCCATGTGAGGTCTTACCAAGGCAGAATAGACGGGCACAGTCACCTGTCTTGGTTTGCTAGCCATGCTTCTTTTGATGCAGCCCAGTATGCGATAAGCCTTCTGGGCTGCAGTTTCATGTTCGTGTCCTGCCTTTCATCTCTCAGTACCCCCCCCATCTTTTTCCACAGGACTGCTCTTCAGCATGTCTTCCCTCAGCCTGTTTTGATGCTTCTCATTGCCTCGGACTAGGTGCTGGCCTTCTTGAACCTCATGAGGTTCACCTGGGACCACTTCTCCAGTTTGTCCAGGTCCTTCTGGATGGCAGAAAGAACATAGACTTTATTAGACAAAATTCTCTTTTTTAGAAATAGTATCAAGTTGCTAATAGTTTTGGTGATCATAACAGGTCAGTAGGGGTGTTGAGCAATATGGTTGACTCCAACATAATACCAGACTTATTTAAACTTTGTTATGGTGGAGAGCACCTATTTTTAGATCATAGATCTCTTAATCATCTTAATATCCTGGTTAAAAGAAAGCAGTCAAATCTATATTATGTATAAATTCAGTGTCTGTCGTAGACTCACCTATATTTTCTCCAAAGCTGCAATCTTAGCTAGAGCTTTTGCTACAGTTTCAGTGCACAAATCTGGACATTATTTCTGTGGAAAGTTATGCTCACTTGCTTGTGTTCCAAGTAAAATTGTTAAACAGTTTGTAATTTTCAGGTGTCTGAAACAAAGTGAAAATCACTTCAATGGAAATATAGAGACTATTGATTAGAATTGTTAACACTGAATTTTTAAGAATAACCTTTACTAGGTCTCTGCTATCCAGGACACTACTGGTAAATGCATTTGTACTTAGATGAGGAATTGAATTATTTTTATCTTCTATTAAGTATTTCTGAACATTTGACCTGCCACTGTTGTCTGGGGTCCAGACCTTCCAAGTCAAATTGGGTCATATCAAGTTAACTGAGTATTAAGTCAAACTGAGTGGTCACCTCCATTTGAAACACATCACATTTGTGGAGAAAGGCTGCTGGTTTTCTTCATGGCTCCGTGAGGTAGGTTGTCAAGAGTGCACTGTGTGAGCTAACTAACTTTATACCCTGGTGTACTTAGTGCCTGTGGCACCTGGTTTCTTTATTGGTGAGGGAACTGAGCCTGCTTTGCCATTTATATCCTTAGCTGAGAAAACCTGCTGGCAAAAATAATCTGATCTCATGTGCTTGGTGGTGATGTACGCTGGAAATAGAATACATGTGCGCAACACATGGCAAAAATAGTTATTGCATGATAAAGAATTATTTTGCACTTGCTTTTGAGAAGAATAAAATGATCATATAGCGGAGGTATTTAAATATCTGAATCTATGGCATTTTCAGTTTAAGACAATTTGCAACAGTTGGTTTCATATCAATAAATGGCATAGAATAACACACAAGTTATTTATATGCGTGCTAGTTGCCACAAATGCAAATAAATGCTTTCAATGACAATTTTAAACTTCTTGTCTTGAAGATACTGATCAGCATAAATGGATTCACATAAACTGAATCCTTAGAAATGTAGCATAGAGTTTCTGTTATATGTTAGTATAGTGAGCTATGAAAATAGTATGAGTCTTGTATGTAGTTTAGAGTTTTTATATGCAATTAGTGGGTATTTCTTTTGTACCTTTTAAAATGTTTTTCTCTCTAAAAGTAATTTAAAAAAGGAGGTACTGTGTGTAGGTAATGTGAAAATGAAGATATTCTGAAACTTCTCTTTAGATTGCTTTTGTCTTGTAAAATTTTAACTTTTTGCCTGTTTAAGAGATCAGCCTGTGTGTATCTTTTAATAAACAGGAGTATATGTGTGCTTTTCTTTATACAGATCAGAAAGTTACTCTGTTGTCTTATCCCAAAAGAAATTAGAAATAAAAGACATGATGTGAACATGATGTGACTCTTAGACATATCCTGCTTGTTTAGACAATGTATATCCCCCAGAAGGTATTTAATGATAAAAAGGTTTAGATATATGATTGCCCAAGTTGTCTCTCAGTTTTTTTCATATTAATGTCAGTGGTTTATGTTAATAGTGAAGCACGAGGGTTTTGTAAGATTTAAAGAATTTAGGTCTTGTCGATATTTTAACTTTTGTTTGCGGAGTTCTTGTCACCAGCTGGAATTTACGCACTGCACATGGATGGACACTGTTTTCATGTGATTGAGCTCTGAACTCAAACACTATCAATCTGTGTTGATAAGTTCCTCCAGATGGCAGGAAATATTCCAATGTCAGATCGCCTTTACTTTGTTTCTGAGATGTGATTTGTTGATAAGTCTATTATGTAGTCTTTTAAAGACATCAAATATTTCAGAATGATTTTAAAAAGTCCCTAGAAAATGAGTTTGCCACATCAGTGCTGAAAATATATTCACTGGACAGGAAAATTTTCTGTTTGCAAGCATTTACATTTATTTTTCTTAGGCAGTTTGAAGCCCTTGGGGACCCTGGGAATAAGGAGAAGTATTGCTCGTGAACTGCCTAAATTAGTGCTTATAAGAAATATAATTGCAGCTGCTGATTCCCTGACTGTTTTCTATGTGAACAAAGTGTAATTAGGAGATGTTAGTACTCATGACTCAAATGAGTTCTGGTCCTTACTTTCACACAGTACTTTGTGAAAAGAGACTTTAGCCTTGAGTGCTGGCCCAGTATTGGTATAAGCCAAATGTGTTTGTGCAGAAATACCAGCCATTTTAATACTTCTTTTTCCAGTTCAGCTCTCTGTATGGCCTTTAAGTGGACAAAGCCAAGCTTCGTATCTTTAAACTTGAAGGCTTTTCTTCTGCTATTTGAGTTTTTCCACAAAAGTGTTTGCATGGCTCACCTGCTGTAGCTTGAAGAGGTTTCGAGTCAAACTCAGCAGTTAACTCCTCTTTCTAAGGCCAGTATTATTGTGTTGTATATGGTCTGCTGTACACAAAGTATAATCATCTTACAGTTGTGAAGCAACAACTCATGGTTATTGTACGGATATTATTCCTACTTAAGAAAGGAAATCCTATTTAAGAAAGTACTTCAGTTAAGTCTAAAAAGATGATAGGTGATGCTTTTTCATTGCCGTCTGTCCCTTGATTTGGAAAGAAGGTAAAGGCATTCATCCATGCTTCGTCTACATTCAAGAGATGTAACAGTTAAAATTGTGGTTTTTCTCAAGAATAACTGCTTGCTTAAGTAGGATTTGTGTCTGAATACTGACTTCAGGACTTATTCAGAAGAGATTTTTTTCCCCTTTTTTACCACATAACTCACTTCCTCTTTTTCTGCTTAGAGCTCATAAAACTGGGTGTATTGTTAGTTGACTGTGTAATTACTGCTTGTGAAAATAGATAAGCACAGTAGTATCAATTTCTTTAACTTTGCAAAACATGTATGTGGTAATGATTTGAGTCAGTAATCTGTAATAATGGGGTGAAATGCATCTTTTTTTTTCCCAATTGCTAATTTACTAGAAGTCAAAGTGGAACAAACAGCAGCTTGCCCAAGTCTTTGAGTTGAAAGGCTTAGTACTATTATTAAGAATGTTCAGTTTGAATATCATTAATCATTTAAGTTAAAGAAGATGAATGTCACTATTAGTGTGTTTTAGGAACGACTGTTTATTAATCAGAAGTAGAGGGACTTGGGGGTGCTTGTGGACAAAAAGCTCAACTGGAGCCAGCAGTGTGCACTTGTGGCCCGGAAGGCAAACTGGGCTGCATCAGGAGAGGTGTGGCCTGCAGGTCGAGGGATGTGATTCTCCTCCTCTGCTCTGCTCTGGTGAGACCCCACCTGGAGTTCTGCGTCCGGTTCTGGAGCCCTTATTACAGAAGGGATGTGGACGTACTGGTGCGAGTGCAGAGGAGGGCCACAAGGATGATCAGAGGGCTGGAGCGGCTCTCCTGTGAGGCCAGACTGAGAGAGTTTGGGCTGTTCAGTGTGGAGAAGAGGAGGCTCCCAGGTGACCTTATTGTGTGTGGTCTTCCAGTATCTGACGGGGGCCTACAAAAAGGTTGGGGAGGGATAATTTAGGATGTCAGGTAATGACAGGACTAGGGGCAATGGAGCAAAGCTGGAGATGGGTAGATTTAGAGTGGATGTGAGAAAGAAAATCTTCACTTTGAGAGTGGTGAGAGCCTGGAAGGGTTGCCCAGGGAGGTGGTTGGGGCCCGATCCCTGGAGGTGTTTAAGGCCAGGCTGGATGAAGCTCTGGATAGCGTGATCTAGGGTGGGGTGTCCCTGCCCATGGCAGGGGAGTTGGAACTGGATCATCCTGTGGTCCCTTCTAACCCCGACTGACTCTGTGACTTGGTCTGGGTGATCCTGCTGTGGTAGGGGGATTAGACTGGATGATCTTTTGAGGTCCCTTCCAATCCCTAATGATTCTATAATTCTAAGGCAAATGGAATCCTGGGATGTATCAAGAAGAGTGTGTTCTGCAAGTCAAGAGAGGTTCTTCTGCCTCTGTACTCTGCCCTAGTAAGGCCACATCTGAAATATTATGTCCAGTTCTGGGCTTCCTGATTCAAAAGGGTGGAGACTTGGTTGAGAGAGTTCAGCGAAGGACCATGAAGATGACTGGGGGATTGAAGCACTTGCCTTATGAGGAGAGATTGAGAGATCTGGGAGTTTTCAGCTTG
>VXBP01009822.1:0-20050 GCA_013400115.1 Rhinopomastus cyanomelas | reverse complement strand
TTTGTTGCCACAGCCCCTCATTGTTTTGGTAGGGGAAGTTCAGAGTGTGGGAGATGGACAAGGCAGGAGATTCTTTACTGCCTTGACTGTGATCTAGCCTCCCCTCCCTCTTTTCCTTTGAGTTACTGGCTGCCACCTGACAGGGGGTGGATACAGGAGATTCTTGAACCCCGGTGTCTGATAATGGCTAATCCTTTCTCTCCATCGAGGCTGTCAGAGCCTGGTACCACCTCTCTATCTTGTCTTCTGATTCTCTGATATTTCTAAGCCCATGAACTTCCTCCTTCAATCGTTCAACTTCATCCTCCAGCTGTGCTGCTCTTCTCAGTAGGAAATCTACCTGTTCACAGCGTATACACGCTGGCACAGAGAAGAAACTGAGGCATTCACTGCAGCCTCTGGTCTGTGTCTTAGCCTGCTTCGTTCCACACTCTATCTTCCCTTCTTCTGCTGGGTGGAGACCATTATGCTTACCTACTATGGCTAGCAGGTTAGGGTTTGGGTTGTGAGTATTTTTTATTTTTTTTTAGTAAAAACAGCCCCTGTATGTAAACGCGTACGTAGCCATGTACACACGCAGCCCACTGTTCCCAGCACAAGAAGTGCTGAGCTTACCACTACCGCTGAGTTCAAATCTCCCCGCGATCCGCGGCAATCTCCGCTCCCAAACGTCAGTGCAGTTTCACACTCCTGTTTAATGGAACTGATTAAAATAGGAAGAAAAAAAAAAAAAATGGAAAAAAAGGCAATATCAAGCCTGCTGGACCCAAGTACTCTTCATGCCCACAGCTGCTCAGTTACACAGAATCACAGATCTTTATGGACTGGAAAGGAAATTGAAAGATCATCCAGTCCAATCCCCTCACGTCAGCAAGGTCATCTAGAGCAAGTCAAACAGGAGTATGTCTTGGAGTTGCTCTTAGAGATCTCAGCCCATGGCAGACGTGTCGGGATCTGACATAGTGGAAGCATGTCCTACACTTCCTTGCAAGCAGAGACAGAATGTTTTGCTCTTTCTGAACTCACAATCACTGACCAGTTACTAACTTCATAACAGCAGAGTCTAGATTTTCATTGTTGTCAGAGTACTGGAAAGAGAAATGTTCAGAAGCAGCACCACCATGGAAAAAACCCTTTGTTCTAGAAATAATTATGACAGGGCACAGAACTCTAGCTCCTGTGTCCTGGCAAAAGGAGAGCTGGCAGCAGACAGGCTGTCTCAGCTTTGGTGTGTAGCTAAACTTAGCTGCAAGGGGCATGAAATCATCCTGAGCTTCACTGCACAGGACAGAGCATGAAGGGAGCATTATATGGCACTATAGATTTTGCCATTAGAAATAACACAACTTACAGCAACCACCTGCAGCCAAGAGTTGTCAGCTGCGGAGTAGATTTTCTTTGAATGTAAGCAATTAATAGCTACATTATTTTATGGAAATCAGTTAAAATTTGCTTTGTCAACTTTGCAAATGCCTTGCAGGGAGAAGCAGCTTTAAAGGGCTGCGAGGAAGTGTGGAGAAAAATAGACTGGAATTTCTATTAAAGCCTTGGTGTACTCTAGACAGGTTTGTTGGCTTTTCTGTTTCGCATGGGTTTGAGGGATTTTTATCCCTGATTCAAGACATTTCTGTAACATACAACTTTTATTTGTGCTGCTAATACCAGGATGAGTGGGATTAATTTTTATTAACAAGAGCTATTCACCAGACTGCAGAATTTAACATGTACAACATCACACTAAATGCTCAATTCAAAGCTTGTTTTCATTACTGTCTTCCTCTCTGAGTACATCAATACTGAAAAGATCATGTTAATTGCAAAGTCAATTGGAAATTTGCTTTCGCTCCGGATTAAACTTTCAGCTCCGGCAAGAGATCAGAGTGCAGTACGGAGTTTGTTTTAAAATACTGTTTCCTTCAGAAATATAGTTGCTTCCCCTATGAGAAAAGGCTGAAGAATCTGGGTCACTTTAGCTTGGAAAAGAGGCAACTGAAGGGTGATCTCATTAATTTCTATAAATATGTGAAAGGTGGGTGTCAGGTGGATGGAGCCAGGCTCTTCTCAGCGTCGTCTGATGATAAGATGAAGGGCAATGGTTGTAAGCTGGAACGTAGGAGGTTCCACATAAATATGAGAAGGACCTTCTTCCCAGTGAGGGTGACAGAGCACTGGAACAGGTGGCCCAGGGGTTTTGTGGAGTCTCCTTCACTGAAGATGTTCAAAACCCGCCTGGATATGTTCCTGTGTGACTTGGTCTAGGTGACCCTTGTGTTGCAGGGAGATTGGACTAGATGATCTTTCAAGGTCCCTTTCAATCCCTAATGTTCTGGGATTCTGGGGTTTACAGTTACAGGAGTTTTACCGTACATTGTGAAAAAAAAGTCATCTTCTATAAAACATTAAGAAAATTCTAACATCTATTGCTGTGAAAAGTTCACTACACATCCAGAGAGAATTATGACTCTGTCTACAAAATTGAGAAAATGCCTTATGCAAAGTGCTGTAAGATCTACTGATGCACAGTAGTCAGCCACTGTATCCTGGCTGCTGGCATTTATTCTCTTAATTGTTCCTAATGGCAAAAGACACTTGCAACTTTTTACGAACTTTAAAAATTTACTCTATCTCAGTCTTCTGAGCAAGACAGTGATTTTTTTGCAACAAGCAGAGGGAAAAGCTGGTGAAATCCAGGAAAGACCAACACCTAAATTTAAATCTCTGTGCTGCTAGATTGGTAAGGTAGCATGAAAGATTCTCCCTTCTATGCTCTTCCCTTTTATGCTGATCAGGTAACATTCATGTTCACGGTCTCACTCTCTTCTGCTTCAGTAGCTGTAGTCCTGAAGGCCACGGGTCTATTTCTTACTTTGCCAGTTGAGAAAGGGCATTGGAACATCAGCCTCTTTTCCCTTGTTGAAGAGTCACTCCACAGCTTTCCATTAGCATGGTTTCTCTCACCTTTCTCTGAAGCATTTGGAATGGGCTGTTGAATGGATGTGATACCTGACTTGATGAAATACAGGTCTGATATGATGTGGCAGTTCCTATGTTTTGTTTTCTGTCTCACTAGTGATCTCTATCATGCAGGTGGCAAAAGCATTTTTTAAAACGTCATCTGTAGCGACCAAGGTCACCCTTAATCATGTGACGAAAAGAAGCATGGCATTTTTTAATCAGGGACCTCAGAGTGTAGCAAGGACAGTCTGAACCCAATTACTGTTGACACATTATCCTCCACATGCACTGAAACACCATCACCAGTCACTCCTGCAGACAGATGCTGCAGATGTTTTTGCCATGCATGTCTGACTCAACTGAGTCCAGTTTTCTGGCTGATCACTGAATGTGTCTTACCAGCTTCTGACTTCTTCAGCAAACTTCCTGGGGATATTAACAGGTTTTCTGATTGGATTTTCTTAGATCCGCAGCAGATTTGGTGATGCCACATAACTCCCACTGGCTGCTGTGCCAGTGAATGGTTACAGGAGGTCAATAACAGTTCAGTGTAGCACCAAGTTTATAGCATGAATTTTTATCAAGTGGAACGGTAGAAGTATCCCTATCTGCACTCTGCTCTTAGGTGGTTTCTCTGCTTTTAAATTCCTGTGCATTAAATTTCTCATACCAACTGGCTGGGAGAGAGGGAAGGAAAATTTAGGAGCATCCCCCTCTCTGACATTTGGCCTTGACATGAGTTTAATGTTAGTTGCTTTAGATGACTCTGAAGTGAACCTTTGAAGAGAGAAGGAAATGCACTGCAATACACAAAGAAGCTCATTTATATCTTTGTAATAAAACCCGCAGCAATATTATTGAATTGGTAGTCCAGCTGGCTTATAGAAAATGGAAAATAAAATCAAATGTAGTCTCTTATTTAAATAATCTTGCCTGTGACCCTGCTCCATTGAAAATAATATCCTTTCTGTTAGCGGAGCTTCATTTCAAAAAATTCTACTATAAAATGATATAAAATGATATATAAAATGACAGGATGCACATCTGTTGCTGAAACTTTTCTAAAGGTAAAAGGTGGCATTTAAAAAACCCTATAGATTTCACAAAATCCCTTTTAATTTCCTTATGTCAAGACATAACAAATTTTTAGTGCCTTGAGTGTTTAAAAGTACTTCTATAATGAAATAATTTTTGTGGGTTTTTTTTAAACTGAAAGCAACATTATTTAGAATAACTCAGTTTAACATACATTGAATGTCACAGTTTTAAGATACAACTTACTTTTTAAACAAATTTCTAGGAAAATAAAAATAATCCAACAAACTTGCCAAAACAATAATTCTCATTGGCCAACAGCTTTTTAAGCGGGCTTGAAGTATTCTGCACGTTGAGATACAGCAGCACCTCTACGTTCCACTCCAGGTGTGGCTTTACATGTAACAGTCTCAGTCGTTGACCAAGTAATAAGAGACAAAATAATCACATGCATAAACCAGTCATAAAGCAAATCTGACTTATTAAAAGAATAAAGTACTTTAGGAGATTAATTGGATGTGTTTACACGACATTTACTTATGGCTGAATTATAGTAGTGTTAGAGGTGCTCACCTGTACATCACCATGACTGTGGCCTGCCATGGTGACAACTATTTAATTCTCCGAAAAAATTGACCAACCCTACTTTAGATATTAATTTTGTTTCCAAGAATTTCCATATACAAATTATTACTGAGAAGCAGAAATTGTATCTCTAAAAATCCTCCGTAATTTTAAGTTTTTCTCCAAATGTAGCTTCTTTTGGTGTTGAACAGTGGGTGATATACTCAGTCTCTCTGCAGCATGGAAGGAGCAGCCAGGCAGAGCGAACTTTTGTGTGCTTTAGAAGACCTAATTTGTTCCACAGAAACATCTAAAAGACTGGGTTACAATGGATCTTTGAAGGTTATCCTGCCCAAACTCCTGTTGTGGGCCGGGATATATTGAGGTGGATTTAAGTTGCCCAAAGCCCCTTCTAACCTAATCTGAACACTTGTAGAGATTGGCATCTACACCATCTCTGGGCAGAATTTTCCAGTGTCTCACTGCATGCAGAATGCAGAAAAATAACTTTCTTCCTTATGTCCATCTACATCTACCCTCTTTCAGTTTCAAATCCTTACCTGTTGTCTGGCCTCAGACATCTCTCTCTTTCCTACTTTAAATATTGTTTGTTCTTACTGTTCACTTCTCACACAGAGTGTATGTACTTTGAGTGAGGCTGGAGTTTTACTTACCTGTGTAAGTTTTGTGGTGAATGGACTCTGCATAGTGGCCATAGTACCTAGTCATTAAGATTTACAATGAAATCCACCCTGGTGTTCAGTAACTCCAGTTTGAGAAAGACAGCTACTCAGATGGATGTGTTCCTTTGCAATTCAGTCTAGGTGATCCTACTCTGGCAGGGAGGTGCGACTAGATGATCTTTCAAGGTCCCTACCAATCCTTAATGTTCTGTGAATCTGTGATGTGTCACCAGCAGGTCAAGGGACGTGACACAGAATTTAGAAGTGTAGATCTTGCCCCCTGTGTGCTTCTGACCTTGCAATTTTTTCTGACTAATTGTCTAGCACTTTGGTGGGGTGAATAAATTTGTTGGTTCTCTTTATGCAGCTCATGAAAATGCAGAGATGGTAAAAGGCTGAATACTTTCTGTTGTTTAAAGTGCACGAACACTTAGGAAAACTACTGTGTACCACTTTGTTATGTTTCCTTACAGGTAGTACAACTGTCAGAAGCCATTGATTTCTACCATGCAGTGGCCATGGATATTTAAAATATGGTTCAGTGACAGAAGAACATATTTCTTTGTCCTCTATGAAATGTTAAAGCCCAGCTCTAATTTTAACATCAGCGTGATTGATATCTCATTTATCATTTATAATGCATCCTTTTACTTGTAGTTTGCCTTTACTCCTACTGACAGATCTTCTGTTCAATACTGTGTTTTGTCTTGTTATGATGACAGTAAAATTCTTCAAGAAGGTTAAGGCTGTTTTCCATCCTCAAAGTTGCCTCTGTCTTTTCCAGGTGATTACTGTCATCTTGCTTTGGAAATGACTGGAAATTCCAGGTGTCTGAGAGACCTTTGGGTCAGTAAAATAACAGAGTATTGACGGAAGTGGTCTGTCAGTGCACAGTCAAGCCAAAAGCAACAAAGACAAGTCAAAGATGTGAATTACATTCTCAGTGATGAGTTACAATTCTGAGCAAATTTAAAAAACGTTTTGATTCAAAACTTCTGTACCAGAAGTTTTTTGTACCACATTGGATTGGAATGGAATCTTCTCTCTAAGACCCTATATAGACCTGTGTTTCAGAGCTGAGATGAAAACAGCATTGGTAATACACCAATGGTTCAGCTACAATGGAACAGCTCTTGCAGAGCTTCAACATCTTCTTGGTTTCTCTCTGCTCCCTTGGTGAGTGCTGGGATTTCAGCAAGGTGCTGGGATTTGACATAGCTGGGAAAACTGCCTCAAACTGTCTGAACATATTTTCTATATTCCATGTCATCATGATCAGCAATAACACTGCAACAGGTAGAAAGGAGTTTTTTGCAAATTGCTTTGAGCTTGATGGGCTGTTGGTCTGCTGGTGAAAATCAGTTCTAACTGTGCTTCATGAATCAAAGTGTGTAGTAAGTGACTATGAGTGGGAAATTCAATCTAAAAATGTGCTCTTGATCTCACCTGCAATGGTAATTCACTTGTGCTGTGGATATGTAGATACATGGTTTTCAGAAATCGCAGTGGGCCTTCAGGAAGCCATAACTAATACTGACTTAAAACTCAAATTAAGGCTTATGATATGTAATCAGCAATGAGTTCAAATTAATTCTGGGAGTTGCTGAAAGCTTGTGGTAGTCGTTAAGTAGTATGTTTGTCTGGGGTAGAAAATGTCTTTGGTCATTACACGGGTCCATCTTAGGAGATATCACTTGCAAGAGGACTAAAAAGGCTGTCCAGATACACTGACTTTGTAGTTAATTATCTCTTGTTACATTTTTGTTGTGTTCCTGCTGAGAAAGGGGCTGTTGGAAGATAGCATACTAAACCTTCATCAGGGCAAATGTGCTGCAGAAAGCTGGACAGAACACAGTTGTTTTAACTAAGATTTCCAGGTAACTGAAAGAGCCAAACCTGCTTGGATCTGATGTCAAAATATCTGTACAGTTCATTGACCTGCCATACTGTGGCAGCTTTCTCTAATGGCAGCATGGGACTATGTGTTCAACAGTTTTTATTATTCCCTGCCTTAACTTCCTAAATTAGGAGTGATACAGACCAACTGGCTGCTCCAGTCCCCCACTGACTATTGACTACATCAGCTGGATGTTTTGACTAACTCTGGAGCTGTTCAAGGCGGGATTGGACGTGGCACTTGGTGCCATGGTCTAGCCTTGAGCTCTGGGTGACAGGTTGGACTTGATGATCTATGAGGTCTCTTCCAACCTTGATGATACTGTGATACTGTGTGATACTGTAATTGTAGTGTTGGTTGCATCAGTAACACAATGACCACTATAGCCCTGTTGCTCAGTACAATTCTGCTTGCAGATGGGTTTGCAGGAGAGAAAGGGTTTCTTCATGTCTGTGCAAGATTAAGCAGGTTTCTTCCCCCTGTTAGTTGTCCTACCCAACTGCTGAGAGTGTGGATAACCCAAAGAGCCGAGATGGCAGCAGGGTTGTGCACAACTGTGTTTCACTCCCTAGTCAACATCAGAGGCAGCACACTCCAGTCTCAGAACCTGCTTATGTTCACATATTTTCGGTGTGAGCAGTCTAATAGATATTAATTATTTCTGTGTACCATTCTTTTAATAGTAACCACAGGGTTCTTCCATTTTACACATGGCAGAGGAGGTTAATGACCTGGAATTTCACGAGTCCTGTATCATAATTATTATATCAGTCATTAAATCTCTAATGGTATCTTTAAAAAATGAAAGAGATAAATGCTTGTCTCATTGTTCTCTCATGCTCCAACATGCTCTGTATCTTTTCATATTTGCTCAACTCAGTAGAAAGTAAGAATGTCAAACTCTGTGTAGGGATGGGATTGGCAGATCAGTGATCTGTTTCATCTAAAATCCCTCCTCTGAAACTGGCTACAATTGTAGGGAAAGTTAGGGCACTCTTCAATGGCTTCCAAGTGAGGACATGCTGGAATCAATTTTTAGATTTCTTATCCCATCAGACATACAATTTCAGCCTTTTTCTTTATTTCCTCTGCCATTTATCTCCCTGAATTGCAGCTGCCTAATTACTTTCATTATAAGAACTCTGTGTTCATGACAACGGACCCCAGACTTGTGTTAGAGACTAAAGTCTGTAATGCCCCAACTCCGTAGAGTCTTGGAAAGTCCCTCCTTACCTCACAGGCACTTATTTTGAGCTAAAAATTCCTCCAACTTGTTCTCTCCTACCATAAAAGTAGCTGCTGAGAGACATGTCTTGTTTTAAAGAATTGAGGAACAGAGGAGCCTGTTGTGCCCACCTTCCCCCAAAAAAGGCCAGATCCTGTGCATGAGTCTGGAGCTCTTTTGGACGGTTCCAGGTATGCTCACCATCAACTGGACAATGGAGGTCAATATTGGGGATGGAAGGTAATCTCATGGATGCTGCTGACTGGACTTCTGGACGCAAAATGCCAATGAACACTGCATTTCTCTTCCCTAGCCCTCACCATTTTGTGTGTGATTTGTGTGAACGTAATACAAACTACCACATGTTTTTGACTCAGTTTGTGTCTTAATTCTGAATTTTTGAATACGACTGGTCCCAGAACCGACCCTTGGGGGACTGCACTATATACAGGCCTCCAACAAGCTCTGTCCCAATGCTCTCTACTCTCTGGCTTCTATCTTGCAGCAAGTTCTCTGACTAATTTTATGTCTGGGTATTTGGTTGGGTTTGGGGGAGATTTTTGCATAAATTATTTTGGGTTTTTTGGAGTCTTTTTACATAAAATGTTTAGGAAACACATTTAATCAAGGAGGAAATACAAATTATCTGTTCTGAAATAATAAACCTATTTTGCTTTGTTGAAAACTAATCTCAAAGATATTGCCTCATATCTTGTTTCAAATCTCAGGTTTCCTATAAAGCTGTGAAAGTTTCTTTTCTATTTTGCTTCACNAACATTAATGAGGTCACCCCTCAATCTCCTCTCCTCTAAACTAAGGAGACCCAGCTCCGCCAGCCGTTCCTCATAAGAGAGATGTTCTTCTCCCTTTATCATCTTTGTTCTCTGTGCTGGACACCCTCCAGCAGTTCTGTGTCCTTCTAGAACATCCTTCCAGATGTGGTCCTACCAGGGCAGAGTAGAGGGGGAGAAGAACCTCTATTGTTGTGCTAATCAGACCAAGCACATGCCACTGCATTTGTGTTGATACCTATATTATATCTAAATCTGCAAAAATAAAATGGTAAATCACATTTCTTTATCTGGGTAGCAAAAATGCTGTCTTGCTAGTCAGACTTTGTTGGACCGGAACATACTTACCTTGGGTTATTTCTTGCATAATGTAATTGGCAAAGGTGGAGTCTTTTGTAAAGTAATTTATTAATGAGTGTGATCAATATTTTGCATCTTTTAGTACGTAATGGATTTTGATATGCCCTGTCCTTGGACTTTAGATTATAGACACTTAAATAAACATGATTATTCAAGGATGAAGTGCCAGTATCCTCACTGAAACATTTTCTTTATGTAATAGTTTATCTTTGCTAAAAGGCAGCTGTGTGCCTCACTGCTGTGCCTCACCTAGATAAACAAATGCTAAAGTGTGGGATATCTGTGAAGCATAAGTGGGGAAGTTTCAGCACTGATGCAACCCACATGCCTGCTGTCTTTAAAACATGCATAGTTTGTTGCTTCAGGATAAGAAATAAGCTACCTGCTGTCATGATTTCTGTGCTCAGGTTTTATACACAACAACACAATTGTCCTCACAGCAGCTTCTTCCATAACTGCTTTATTGCAGAAATCATTGTGCACAGTTTGTGTGTTGCTTTAGTAAATATTCATTATTACATTTTCAGATGGGAAATACTTGTTCTGAAAGACCTTCAAAATGTGTAGAAAGGGTAGTATTTCTCTTGTTTGGAGTGTTCTGTATTACAGACGTGATTATATATCTTGCTGTGAGCTCACATCTATTGACTAACAAATGGGTCAGCTTCATCATGCTTTGTGCAGAATCATAGAATCTTGGATTGTTTGACATTGGACATTTAAAGGTCATCTGAGGAGAGGCTGAGGGAGCTGGGCCTCTTTAGCTTGGAGAAGAGAAGACTGAGGGGTGTCATTAATGTCTATAAATATTTGAGGAGTGGGTGTTGGGGGGAGGGAGCTGGGCTGTTCTCAGTGTTATGTAGTGATAGGACGAGGGGCAATGCTTGTAAGCTGGAACATAGAAGGTTCCACATCAACCTGAGAAGGAACTTCTTCACAGTCAGGGTGACAGAGCACTGAAACAGTCTGCCCAGGGAGGTTGTGGAGTCTCCTTCACTGGGGATGTTCAAGACCCGCCTGGATGTGTTCCTTTGCGACTTGGTCTAGGTGATGCTGCTGTGTCAGGGGGATTGGACTAGATGATCTTTCGAGGTTCCTTCCAGTCCTTAACGGTTCTATGATTCTATTGCAACCTCCCTCCAGTGAGTAGGTTCATCTTCCACTACACCACGTTGCTCAGAGCTCCATCCAGTCTAACCTGGGATGATTCCAGGGATGGGGCATCCCCCACCTCTCTAGGCAACATGTGCCAGTGTTCCACCACCCTCACTGTAAAACATTCCTTCCCTATATCTAGTCTGAATTCCCCACTTTTTCAATTGGCAACCATCACCTCTTTTCCTTTCACCACAGGCTTTTCTAAAGAGATGGTTCCCCTCCCTTTAAGTACTGATAAAGTACATGATAATGAAAAGATGGGAGAACCAATTTCAATACAATATTAACTTTTTAGCATACACTTTCCTTCTGGAGAGGTCCCCAGGCTCCCTGGTATCAAAGCACCAGGTTGCTTTTGGACATATATTAATTTTTCTGTTGAATGTGGATGGTCACTATGAGGTCTTGTTCTTTCACCCACACACACTAAAAGTGTTCTTTGTTTCCTGGCTGATTGTGTAACACTCGTACTAACTGCTCATGTGGCTTCTCGAAGCATCTTGCAGCTAAAACACTAAAATCTTGAAAACAAATACTGTTTATTATCTGAATGTTCAGAAGACCTTTGCCTCTGCACTTACACGTCACTGACAAAACTGCTTTTAGGGTAACATCATTGTGCTGGATATTCGATTTCCAGATATCTAAGAGGGCTACTTACATTGAGAGGCTGATATTTGATGTTCTCTGTTTTATGCCAGACTTAAAGCACAACATCTATGCTGCCTGGAATTGATGTGATTTATGTATCTAATGTACTGGATAAGACTTTCTGTCTCTTTTAAGATTTTGTTTTTAAAAAAGCTCACAAAATCCAGTAGCACTGAGGACTTGCTCAGCCGTATTACAAGGCATTGCAAGTTCTGTCAGCGTCCCAAGGACAGTGTGATAGATAACATGTTTCCTCTGCAGAGGCTGATGATAGTATCTTACATATGCTTCGCAAAAGGATTTGCAGAGAAAATATTAACCCTAAGCATCAGTACAACGATCCACTTCTAGGCTTGAGTTGTTCCTATCTCTTAAAGAAGTTTATGGGATATTATCTTTGGTTTACTGACTCTTAGAGCTGATCTGACACGGGCTGTTGCTGTGTTCCTTTGATCATTAAAGTACCACAGATTTGGTCAAAAAGGAGCTATGTCATGCAAGTCAGTGACCACATCACCAGGGAATGGAAAGTCAGAGAAAACAATACAGAAGACATTCAGGAAAATATCTCAGTCAATACAACCCACTTCAGTACCATTTTAATTCTTTTTGTCTTCATTATTTAAGTTGTGAGATTCATGACAACTGCAGTAACAGGTCAAAAAAAAAAAGAGGAGGGGTTGTTATTTTTAGGGAGACACTTTCTGTCCTGACATTTGAGAAGTTATCCTTACCAAAATGGGTTGGATTATCCATCCTGTCTTTGGTACAGAGGCTGGTGGATTTTTTTTGTTTATCAGGCATGGCTATTTTAATCTACTTTCGTGACAAACCTTTCCTCCCTTCAGTCATTTGCTGCAGGGCAACATCCAGACTTTGTGAAAACAGCAAAAGAGGACATTTGGGAAAATTGTGTGTGCAGTTTCAGCCTTTTCACAGCAATCTTTTATGTCTGCCTCTTGCTTCCAGCTCTCTACTGACTCATACTGCTGAAAATATACTTTGGAGTTCACTGCCCAACAGAAAGGCCAGTTTCTGTGAGGAGCTGGTGCACTGGATGTTTGCAAGGTTAATAGCACGGGTTTTAAAGGGACATCCAAGGAAGTTTGTGTCACCATGCCTCTGAATTCACAGTATTTCCTCTGTGCGAAGCACTCAGCTGATAAATCTCTGGTCTCCTATCCAGCCATCTTCCCTGAGAGCTTCTCAGAATCCTCCAGCACATTAACTTCCGTAATATATGAGTCCAGCTGCAGAATATCAGTCCACTACCAGAAAGGCTCATACAGACATTCCACACCCCTCTGTTTTCTCTTCAGACTTACATTCAAAGACTTAACATCTACTGGAGTCACAGAGGGAGAATGTTTTCTGGGGAGAGTGGAGGGAGAAAGGAAATCTTTACACGAGGCACTAGAATATCTGACTTCTTTTCCACATGGCTGCAATGGGAACAGGCATCATGACATATATTGCAAGCAATTTTCAGTAAATAGCCACCTCATTTTACAGTTGGGAAGCAGTGTGGCACCTAAGAGAGAGAACAACAGAGGAAAATGATAAAATTACCCAGACAGACAGAAAACAGCAAATTGAATTAGCTGAGAAGTGGTTGAAGAGTTTGTGTTGGGAGGAAACAGTGAGTTTTAAATCCCTGAGATGATTTAGAATATGTGTTTTGATTGTGTCTAGAAAGGAAAACAAAAGGGCGGACTAAGAAAGCCTCTCTCATGACCAAACAGTTTTACCATCATGAGAATTTTTTCCAATACAACAGAACTGGAGCAAACTCCTCATCTCAGATCAGGCAGAGGGAAACACTTGAAAACAAACTGCACACCATTTTAAAGGAATCTATTACTCACACTGCCAAAGGTCTTCCTTTTTGTGACCAGCATGCCTTTAAAGATGCTCTGCAGCATATCATAGAATCATTCAGGTTGGAAAAGACCCTTGGAATCATTGAGTCCAATTATCTAGTTCTGAGCTCCTCAGTTGAAGAGGGATGTGTAGCTGCTGGAGTCCAGCGTGGGGCANAAACTCATTCAAAGATGGTTACTCAACCACCACTCTGGGAAGCCCATTCCAGTGTCTGAACACTCTCTCCATGAAGAATTTTTTTCCTGGTGTCCAATCTAAACCTACCCTGTTAAAGCTTAAAGCCCTTCCCTCTGGTTCTGTCACTAATTACCTGTGGGATGAGACCAGCACCAACACCTCAACAATGTCCTTTCTGATAATTGTAGAGAGATATGAGGTCTGAGAGAGTTGTAGAGAGTGATCTGGAGAACAGCAGAGTGGAAATCACCTCTGTGGTGGATAATGTTGTTGTGGCCCCTGAGCAGACCAGTGTGATGTGGAATGTAGGAGAAACATCATCAACAAGTGCAGGGATTCATCCAGACATAGAGCAGACAAATAACTGTTTGAGAAGTTTGCAGTTTTCTGAAGCAAGGCAAGCTTTATGACAATAATCATGTGCTTCATGTAATGTTACTGGGGATTTTCCACTCACATTCTTCAGTCTGTTTGGTTAGTAAAAATAGAAGACAATTGCTCATGCACCTTTGCTATAATTTTTGCACACCTGCTTTTTTAATGAGTGTGAAGCTACCATTCATGTAAAAGAAAATGCTTCCTGTTCAGCTAAACATGGAAATTTTGAACACATACAAAGAAATTACCAAATTAATCCTGAGAAGTACTTAGGGGTTTTTTTTGAAGGGATTAAATTTTTGTAGTGTGTCAAAAAATCAACCGATTATTGGTTGTTAATACTTTTAAAACGGCCCTTAAGAAGCAATCAGCTCCATTGACTGAAATGGAAAACTTTATAACCTGTTTCACAGAATGAGGACGGACCGTAGTTGAATATCGACTACTTTGAATGGACTCAGTAGTTTCAGTCTTTTTAAAGTCTGTAATGGAAACCGATTCTAATTGTTTGAAATTAATGAATTTTATTTCTTTCTGCAATATTCAAACTTTGTGCTAATTCGATAACAGCTTTTTGTCAAAACTGAACCTTCACCAAAGATATTCAGCAAATAAGGAAAAACCGAATGAGCCAGCAGTAGGAAGAAGAGGGGCGTTTTAGCTGTAACTGCAAAAAAATACCCTCAAGGCAAAAAAAAAGGAGTTTTGGAAATCCAGTGCTGAACATCCTTGAGATAAAACCAGTTATCAGATTATGCTGAAAACATACTTCCCTTGTTATCAAAGAATACACTTTCACTTTCCTTATACAGCCAGGTAGTAACATGAGCAAAGCGGCCTCACCACAGGCAGGTTCAGTTCATGCTGGGTGATGGGTGAGACAGTCATGCCCAACCAGCTTAGTGCATTGCAAGCTTGGAGCTAAACTGCAGCACCACATCTGGCATCCATAAAAAGTATTCCTTTTCACTACAAAGTGTTCTCAAAGAGTTCTGCCCTTCCGTGATCTTGTATTTTTAAGAAGTTGAAATGTCTCCAAGGATGGGACTGCAGCAGCTCACATTGGCACCAGACAAACATCTCTGCATCATCTGGTAGATGCCTGGAGACATTAAAGGTCAGGTTAGATGGGGATCTGGGCAACACGGTCTAGCTGGAGACGTCCTTGCTCAGTGTAGAGGGGTTAGACTAGATGACCTTTAAAGGTCAGAAGTATTCTGTGAATCCTCTGTGGCTCTCTGAAAAGCTCATGCTTTCAGATGGTTTCTTCCATTTCCATATTGTATGAAAGAAAACCCTTCTGCTCACAGAGGATACCTTGCAAAGCTGTGTCAGGGCTACATAAGGAGCTAGTATGGATGGTGGATATAGAGCACAGTGGATCACAGAATCTCAGAATAATTATGGTTGGAAAGGACCTTCTAGATCACTGAGTCCAACCATACCCACAACAACAGAAAACCTAAATAACTGATTGATCAACCAACACAAAATAACCTCCTCCATGCCTTCCACTATAGCAGGTCGTGAAGCACCATGTCTACACATTTCTTAAGTACCTTCAGAGATAGGGACTCAACCACCTCCCTGGGAAGGCTGTTCCAGTGCCTCACCACTCTTTCTGTAAAGAATTTCTTTTTAATATCCAATCCAAACCTCCCCTGCCTCAACTTTGGACGATTTCCTCTGCTTTAGTCATCAGTTACAAAGGAGAAGAGGCCAACACCCACCTCTCTACAACCTCCTTTCAGGTAGCTGTAGAGGGCAATGTGGTTCTCCCTCAGCCTACTCTTCTCCAAACTAAATGTGCCCATCTCCCTCAGTCTCTCCTCATACAATTTGTTCTCTAAACCCCTCATGAGCTTGGTAGCTCTCCTCTGGACAGGATCCAGCATGTGTCTTTCCTAATGGCATGGTCTCCTTGTGCATCCCAAAGGAAGGGCCAGTGCTCACTGTTGACACTGGTCTGGGACAAAGATTACCTCCAGCTTATGAGAATTATCCATGCAAGCAGGATGAAAAATATATAATTCTCTGTCATGGTGCAACTCCAGGGACTGTTGTGACCACGGGTTTTCTTTGGTGTGAAAGCACGCCGAGGGTTGAACCCAGTCAATCATATTACACTAGCGAGAAACACAGATACTCACGTGTATGAATTTTGGTCAGATAGTTTACTTGCCATAGTGACTTCTTAATTTTTTTTAATCTCACCCTTTAGACAGTTATGCACATAATTTTTTCTCTAATCTTTCAAAATCCCTTATACAATCATAGTTTTTCCCTCTGTATTTCTCCCTCCATCCCCAACCCCAATTGCTTTGATTAACTGTCATTTTGTCTGGATTAATAGTGCTGCAGGGGCTGGGGTAGTCTTGAAACAAATGACTTCTCTCATTGTCCCAAACAAAGCATCTCTTTGGGTCTCAGTCACTTGCTTTTGCCTCTTAGTCTTCTTTGCCATAACATCCCCTCGGTGCATGAGATTTGTCAAGTAAGTAAATGTGCCAGTCACTTCACTGCTATTTCCCACTACTTATCAATAAAATAAATAAACTTTAAAATCAGCCAAGAAAGGCTTTTTTGTGCTGTGTTGAACACTCAGCAGCTCTTCTGTATAAAATCTGAGTCAATGTAAACACAAAGAAGCTGTATTTTTTTAAGAGGATAAAAGGGATTGATAAAACAGAATCTTTTTAGGCTTTTCTGGAGAATAATCTAGTTCAAACTTTTCATAAAAGTTAGCATAGAAGGCTTCTGTGAAACCATGTGTGTAAAGCACCATCTGGGTCTCCTAGACGTGATTAAGCATACAAACCAGTGAAGGTATATGAGCTTTAGTCAGCGCATGCTGTTCTGTATCATTTAACGGAAAATCTACTCCAGTAACGGGGTTAATTTTGGTGCCATCACAAAATGTGACCTTGAGTTATGATATATACAGGATTGTTTATGAAATGTGATGCCAAATTTGGTGTGATGCCCAGCTGACTGACAGCTTTCTGGGTAAAAATGTTCCCTTGAGAAGAAGGTTGGTGACCTGGTCACATGGTTGTCAATGACTGGCAAGAATTTTCATGGGGATCTCAGTAAATTACTGATGTAGTCAAGCCTTCAGTGCTTTTCCTTGGATTTGGGGTACCTTATTCCCTTGGGTACTCTTGAAAGTTGAAGGAAAGGGATAAACTGTATTATTAATAGAGGCCACTCGTGGATAGTTCTCTCAGAGCAAGGAAGAAAACTAAATTTAACCTTGATGCTTCTGTTCTAAACATTTCTTGACATTAACTTCATCATATAACTCTAGTGACTGTTTTGCTAACAGTCTGTATGTTCATGACACATTTTATTACTCCGTGCTCATGACACATTTTGAAAATTGTTGGGGAGGATCTTTCCTTTTCCATTCCAAACAAGAATAAAATCAAATCTTTTAAAATTCATCTGGGAAAAAAATAATAAAATGTAATTATATTAAATTAAACTGAATTAAATTACATTACAATAGAACACACTTAACAGAGACATAGAGGAACATGCAGAGTTTTGATATACAAAAAATTTTCAAAGCAGTAAGTGAAATATGTCAAAGTGCAAAACACTTTGGTTTTGCTTTTATCTAGTCTGAGCTCTTTAGTTTATCTCAGATTAAAAAATTAAAACCCAGATTTCCCCCTCCCAGGGTCAGGTCTCTGCCGACAAGGTAGTATCACAGAACAGCAGAACAACAGAAATGCAGGGGTTGGAAGGAGACTCTGAGGATCATCTAGTCATGCCCCCTGCTAGAACAGGTTGGCCCACACCAGGTTGCACAGGAGCACAAACAGGCAGGTTTTGAAAGTCTGTAGAGAAGGACACTCCACAGCCTCTCCAGGCAGCCTGACTTCTTTTATTTAGGTCTAGCTTCCCATACTCATATTTGTGTCTGTTATGCTTTGTCCTATCACTGGGCACCACTATGCAGACAATAGGCCCATCTTCTTAGTGCCTAGCCTTTAGACAGTGATAACCATTTACAAGATATTAAAATTATAAAACCATAGAATCATTAAGGTCAGAAGAAACCTACAAGATCAGCAAGTCCAACTGTTTGCCCAACACTGGCATGCCTACTAAACCTAATGCCTCATCCATATGTAGCACATCTCTCCTCAGCCTTCTTCAGGCTAAAAAGACCGTGGTCTGCTCCCAACTCTACTTGTCTTTGTAGCCTTCTGCTGTACCCTGTCCAGCAGTTCCCTTGAAGTTCCTGCTTGAACAAGGGACCATAGAAATGCACAGTGTCCCAGATGTGGCCTCATCTGGTCAGAGAAGAGGATGTGGAGAACCTCCCTTGAGCTGCTTGTCACATTCTTCCTATTTTATCCAAGGATACCACTTGCAACTTGTGCAACAGGACTTCCAAGGGTAATGACTTCCCAGCATATCAACCCCCAACCTGTACTGTTGTGTGGGGCTATTTCTGCCCAGGTGCACTTACCCTTGTTAATTAGGTTCCGAGAAGAGGCTGAGGGAGCTGGGTCTCTTTAGCTTGGAGAAGAGGAGACTGAGGGGTGACCTTATTAATGTCTATAAATATATGAGGGGTGGGTGTCAGGGGGATGGAACTGGACTGTTCTCAGTGTCATGTAGTGATTGGATGAGTCGAAATGGTTGTAAGCTGGAACACAGGAGGTTCCACATCAACCTGAGCAGGAACTTCTTCACGGTCAGGGTGACGGAGCACTGGAACAGGCTGCCCAGGGTGGTTGTGGAGTCGCCCTCACTGGAGATTCTCAAGACCCGCCTGGATAAGTTCCTGTGTGACTTGGTTTAGGTGATCCTGCTGTGTCAGGGGGATTGGACTAGATCTTTCGAGGTCTCTTCCAATCCATAGTGATTCTATGATTCTATGATTCTATAATCACAGTGTAATATCTACTACCCTTCCTTTTACCCTGACCCATAAGCTCTTAGCAGTTTCCTCATTGGCTCCCAGGTAGTCTTTAATACGCTGCATCTGGTCCTTGACAAAGAGACACAGACATAGACACAAACATCTTCTCCCAGTTTCCCTTTTCTGTCCTTGTTAAAAACCTTACTGTTGTGTGGGGCTATTTCTCCCCAGGTGCACTTACCTTTGTTAATTAGGTTACTACTGGGGCAGTTCTTTTAGTTTTTGAGTTTGGGAATTTTCCCTACTTTTATTTTTTTCACCAATACATGTAAAGAAAATGTTCTTGTTGCCCTTGATGTTCCTGGCCAGATTTATTTTTTTCTGGGCTGGCCTCTCTAACCCAGACCCTGGCTGTGAGGACAATACCTCTGACAGGACACCTGTCTTTGCTTTCATCCTCTGTAGGCTTCCTTCTTGTGTCTAAGTTTGTTCCTTGCTCATCTTTGCAGGTCTCCTGTGATTTTGTAGCCAGTTTTCTTTCTGTAGGTATACAATGCTTCTGAACTTAGGGGAGGTGGTCTTTCTTGGCCTTGCGGTCCCACCATGACTCTGTCTCACTGCACTCTGCTAAGAAGGTTCGTGGAGAGCCGAAAGTCTGCTCTCCTGAAGTACGGGATAACAAACTTGATGGGTAGTCTCCTCACTGCCTTAAGGACCATGAACTCCACCAGTTCATGACCTCTGAAGCCCAGACATCCCCTGAGATTCACACTCCCCACCAGCCTCTCTTTATTGGTAAGGACGAGGTCCAGCAGGGCACCTCTCTTTCTTGGCTCCTCTATAATTTGGAAAAGGATGTTATCACTGGGTTAAAGTCACCAATGAGGACCAGGCATTGTGAAAATGAGGTCATTCCCACCTGCCCATAAAGGACCTCATACACTTGGTCTTGCTGAAGGAGTGGCCTATAGCATTGTGCCTTGGTTGATGAAGACTGGGTTAGGGATAAGTTGAGCAAAATGGATGTGCACAAATTCATGGGCCCAGACGGGATGTACCTGTGTGTGTTAAGGGAGATGGCGGAAGTCATTGCTAACACACTTTCCATCATCTTTGCTAGGTCCTGGGGAATGGGAGGGGTGCCTAGGGACTGGAGGATAGCAAATGTTACCCCAATCTTTAAAAAGGGAAAGAAGGAAGACCCAGGTCAGCCTCACCTCCACCCCTGGAAAGGTGATGGAAGAAATTGTTCTAGAGGCTGTTTCCAGGCACATCAAGGACAGGAGGGTCATTAGGGACAGTCAACATGGTTTTACAAAGGGAAAGTCATGCTTGACCAACCTGATAGCCTTTGATGATGTTGCAGTTTCAGAACTGCTAGAAGTTTTAGAAATGCTTTCATGAGGAAGAAAAGTTGTG
>VXBP01009820.1:18571-30855 GCA_013400115.1 Rhinopomastus cyanomelas | reverse complement strand
TATTTGAGGGGTGGGTGTCGGCAGGATGGAGCTGGGCTGTTCTCAGTGTCAGTCTCAGGACGAGGGGCAAAGGGTGTAAGCTTCTTTACAGTGAAGGTGACAGAGCACTGCAACAGGATGTCCAGGAGAGTTGTGGAGTCTCCTTCACTGGAGATGTTTAAGACCTGCCTGGATGTGTTCCTGTGTGACTTGGTCTAGGTGATCCTGCTGTGTCAGGGGGACTGGACTAGATGATCTTTCGAGGTCCCCTCCAATCCGTAATGATTCTGTGATTCTGATAATGTAACTTGCAATATGGATCTATCAACAGACAACACAATTCAGAAACGCTAAAAACAAATAATCTGTGATTTAGATTATTATCTGCAGAAAGGCTAAAAGAAGGAAAACACTCTAAATTTCATTTTGCACATCTGAAAATGTATCACAACATCCCTGCTAGTGGATATGACGCTTGCTGAACAAGTCAGGAGAGAACTTCCAACACATAAACCAACAAGCCTTTAAAGTATTTATCAACTTAGGACTAGTTCGTAACACTCAGAAAATAACCACTTGTAATTTATATAATTCGAAGCTGGAGTTATAAGACTGATGACAATAAACATGAAAATATCTTTGGTTGGACAAAAATACTAGCCAGAGTATGTGTGTTTGTATTTAGTATTTGTGTCCCCTAAGAACTTTCAGGCTGTTTGCCTGTCCTACACAGCATGCCCTATAGCTGCTAGCATTATGTTTTGGTTTGCACTTGTACTACTGATTCAGTATTTAACAGCCTATTAACCAAGTATTTAGAAGTTCATCAGAACAGTTTTAATGGAACCAACTGTTAACACTACAAGACATGAACAGCATTCCCATCAAAAACACCTTAGTTTTCCAGAATACTCAGCATTAAAACTCTGCTCTATTCATGTCACTAGGAAAAATATCTTGAATCCTCAGTGCTTCCAGTGTTAAATCTGAGACAATGTTCTCTTCTGAGACATCTAATGTGTCAGCCATATATAGTTATATGTAACACTTATATCTAGGACTTTCTTTTCTTGATTTCTTCCATAGAAAGATGTTACATTGGTTCTGAGGAAATCACTACTAACAACTTTCTTACTGGAACAACGAACACAATCCTTACTGTGTAGAGTTCTGTAATATTTACATTATTTTCACATTTGATGTTGTAATTCCTTAAATCCTAACATGCTTAGTTAGTCACATTACCTTTGGAAAACTTGTGTTTTGGTACAGTAACCCACTGTGTCCAAAAGCAAAGACATAAAATCATCCTAGTAACCAAGATGATGCTGAACATTATTTTTCACTAAAATATTAGAACAGATGTAACAAATAATAGCAAAAGAATAACCTCACCAATTTGTATTACTTTACAATCATATTTCATTCATTCAAAACAAAAAAACCTGTGTAAAAGTAATTTTAAAATAATCATAGAGCTTTTCATCAAAAAACCTATAAAATCATCTGAGACGAACTGTTACTGTAAGAAAAAAGGTAAAAGATTTTTTTTCTTTTTCCTGAGCCTTCCTAGCCCTTTGAATACAAAGAAAATTAAGCCAACCACCACAAGATACAAGTTTTCAGAAATACTCCTGCACTTAGTAAAACATTTCACTATACGGGGGTAGGAAACTAAAAATAATTAGTTCTCATTCACGAGGCATTATGTTAGCCACAGTGGACACTCTCAGAATTTCTTCAGAATGTAATAACCAACTAAAAAGCTTTTCTGAACTTTTCCATTACAGCAATTCAAATTAAGACAAAAAGAACAGGGACATAAGATGGTCTTGAACATTCTGGCTGGAAGCATCAGAACATACAGATTTTCCAGAGCAACAAGACAATTAGAGCAAGTCTCTCTTGATTAATTTTGTATTTTGGCATTCAAGACCCTTTAGATTATCATCTGCCAAATTTCAGGCTGCTGTGGCCAGTATAAACGAAAGAACAGGTTGCTTTATACATGCCATTAATTCAAAGATACTGAAGTAGGCATGTAAGGTAAAGACAAGCTTCCTGGTCTTACAAAAGGATAAGCAGACAAATTAACATGTTTGTTGGCATGATTAAGCCATCAAACCCTCCTAAACACCATTTATACCAACACCACTACTTATTCAGGAAAACGATGACTACAGTCAACCTTTGCCAACACAGCACTGACAAAGAATTACGACACCATCTTTGATATTACTATACTCACAAAAATTTACAAGTATGTTATAGGTGGAACATATGACAGAAAACTGGCAGGAGCAAGAGTACAAACCTTTTCTGCCTTCTGGACAAAATATTTTAGATTGAAAAAACTGGACAAGAACCTGGAATCTTATTGATGTTGAACAAGATCTTGAAGATGTTGAATTAACGTCTTTTTCTGATCACTAACTGGTTCTGTATCACGTTTCCATTTGGAAGCTTAGACCTCTGAGTACCCAAAGAATTACTTAAATAGGAATAAACTCAATGAACAAGGGCCCTAAACAAGCATTAATTTGTTTTCAGTAACAAGGCAGAACAGTATTTGCTCTTTTAGACAAAAGTTTTTACCATTACATTCCTAACGAATACAGAATTTAAAAGGCTTATTTTTAAAAATAAAATAGGCACTATTTGAAAAATACCTAATTTCAGGTTATACAATCCCCCTACAACTATTTTTCCTCCTTGTTTTGCATCTGTAACATTCTTCTGGCTTATTACAGGTTTATCACTGAGACAGAGATAATTTGTATTACAAAAAGCAACATTAACTGCACTGAAAATAAACTGGTTTGTGCATAACTTATGGAAAGCAACAGATGGCCAAGCAGGGGATGCTGAAACAATAAATACAAGAACCTTTGCTCATCACTCTGCTTCTCTGCTCTAAAGAACAGAAATAGAAATAAACTGCAAGCATTTAACAGGTGATATTCTAATTGCAGGGGGATTTCTCCGAGAAAAAAGAAATACATGAAATATTTGTAAATCACAGAAGCAAGATCTCGAAGTTCTGAACCTGTACTATGCCTAGTTTTACACCAATGAAGACCTTCCACATTCAGTACGCTCCTAGATACCACTTGTGTTACCAGTGCTGCTCAGTCATTTCCCCTTTTCCTGACAAGCTCTTCTAAAAGATAAAACTATTTAAAATTGCAGGAATCCAGCAATCTTATAAAGCAAATAAAAGGCAGAGCTAACATGCAGACTTCAAGCACCAACAGAAAACAAACAAAGGTGGAAGATAATACACAGATTCAGTAGGTTTTCTTTAAAGTATGAAAAAAATCTTTATTTCAGAAATACTGAGTACTACTCATCGTCCATTGCTTCACTGGCTTAGAACTGCAGTGACAAATGATATTAGTATTTCCTTCAAAGAAAGACATTTCCTGTGGATTAAGTAAACCACTACTAAGTAAGAAAAAGAGAAACCTGAGAGACAAAAGCTGGTCATTCTACTGGCTTCTCTTCTCAAACCTAAGCTAGCTATAATTAAAGAATGATCAATTTACACAACTCACAGTGACAGAAGCACAGCTGTAATGACTTTAGGTACACTACACTGGTTACTAGTAAAGGAAGATTGTACTGTCATCTATTAAACACAAAGGCTCCGTCTTTTTGTCTGCACCAAGTTCTCAACATTAAGAGAGAATAACATAATTGTAGTTTAGATATTTTAATGGAAAAAGCTTGCATTTCCTCTTGATAACTTACTTTTTGCCACTAGTACTGATACTAACAAAATAGAAGATGAGGTTCACTGAGAAACAAGCAGTTCTTGCTCAGTAATTCCACGTTAGTTTTTCCTCAAAAAACCCACATGCCTTGAGTTATATACCCAGTTTGAGAACTTCTCTCCTTCTGTTCAGCTCCTGAGCTAAAGCCTAAGTCAATCTATGCATATGCTCCTAAGCACTCACACATAAAAAGGCAGAAGACAACATGTTTTAACACTCTCTGGACTAAAATTACTGCTAACTAACAGACTAAAATATCAGTACTTTAGTCTGTTAGAAGAAGATTAACAGACCAAATATCAGTAGTATAGTACAATCAAGGAAGATTAAGTTGAAAAGGATTAAAAAACCCCACCATGATAGACTGTAGCACAACAGTAAGTAAATTCTCGCCACACAATACTACACTCGGATGCTCTTGGCATGATGTCATCACTAATAAACGATTTTCTCACAATCTTTAACTCCAGTTGCTAAGGGAAAGCTCAGCCTAAGTCCTACAAAAACTCAACACTATACATTCAAAATAGACAGCAAGCTGATACGTTCACTCTCCAAGCAAAAAAACTTCACCAGCACACATTTTGTGAAAGCGTACAACATTGGTGGGGTATACACAGGAAGCTGAAGCAGCCAAACTTCACCTATATCCATAAAATACCATTTAAACTGTTAAAGAAACAATGATGGTGTGCAGAAACAAAAAAATCCATAATCTGATTCATACACATAGACACATCTTCATGGATTCTGGCACATTCTGGACACAAGTTTAAAGTTCTCCTTTTACACTGGGACAATCTGGGTCCCAAGACATCTCCATCCACAAAGGTGTGAAAAAAATTATCACACACTGATGCTAGAAGTTAATTAGCAAACAACCTTCATCCAAACAGTATTTAGTCTGAGAAAGACGAATGGCATATCCTGGAACATCCAAGTCTTGCCAGGCAATAACAACACTAACACAGCCAATACTCACTACAACCGGACAGCTTGCTTTTTAGAATGCCAACTCCTAAGAATTACAGCTGAACAAAAGCTGTACGTACTCCAATTCCGCTAGCAAACAATTTCACCTGAAACACCAGATTCAGGAACCTTAAAGTGCTTAAACTGTACTGTCAAAATGAACACCACATGCTGCTGCACCCATTAAACACAAAATTCAGGTTCCATAGCATCTTGGTGCAAAGTAACGCAAAAAACAAAAACCTGGGAGCAAGACCTCACCAAATCCATCACATACTCGTTCACAAACACCAACATTTAGTTACACAGAACAACATAACTAAAACAAATTTCATGATTAGGGACATCAGCATCTTTTAAAATCCTGGCCCTAAAGGCCTTGGAAAAGCTCAAAGGCATTTTTTACATCTTTTTAACAAAAACCTGAACAGCTTTCCTGTACTTTTGTTTCACAGTCCAGTCAATTCTGCAAAGGCAGAAGAGGAAGAGCTGACGGGAACAACTTAAGAACATGCAACAGAGTAAATAAAAGGCAAATAGTAGGGTGGACCTATCTGGACCATGCATTAACCTCACCTCCTGGATGCGTCGGCGGGCCCGCTGCAGCACCTCCTCGTATCCCTTCTGTCGCAGCTCACTCAAGCTCTCATAATACTCTTCAGGATCATCAGTCTCGGTGAACAGCACCTGAGAAAGAATCTTCCAGCCGCAAGTATCCAGGCTGTGAACCAAGTAAACCTGCAGTCTGTAGCAGAGAGCGTCCATCTCCTGCTCGGATAGCTCCGGGGCGCCAAACAGCACTGTCCACATGCCCGAGGGCTCTTCTGGGAAGGCGGGTAAGTAGGGTTCCAGCTCAGAGTTCACCGAGCACAGCTGCTGGTGAACAGCTCTCAGGTCTTGGAAAGAGAAAAGGCCGGCCCAGCTGCACTCCTCCCCAGCAGGCTCGGCGTCGGGAGAGGCTGTCTCAGCTGTCTGCAGCGGTGAGGGCGGCAGGGACAGCGCGGCGGCGGCTGCCGCCGCCGCCTCCTCCTTCCCCAGTTCCAGCACTTCGATCTCTTCGGCAGTAGCACCTGCCGCCTCTGGGCTCCGCTGCGGCCTTCGAGGCGGGCCGCCCTTGGCGCGGAGCGGGCTCCTGGGCGGCGCGTCGGCTGCGGCGCCTCGCTCGGGGCCCAGCGGTGGCCTAGCGTCCCTGCGCACGGCGGGGCTGCCGGCCCCGGGGCCGCCTCGGGCCTCGAAGCCGGTGCGGCGAAGCTCTCGGGAGCCGCTGCGCTGGCGCTGCGCCGTGCGGTTGTGGCAGGTGATGGCGAACTTTCCCTCTATCTCGTTCCAGGCCACGATGAAAACGAATTTGTGCTTCTCACGCTCTTGGAAGGCGTGAGGCCTCACTGCCACCCAGTCGGCCTCCAGCGTTTCCTCCAGTGCGAAGGCGGACATGGCGCTGCGCGGATTCCCGCACCCACCCCCGGCCCCTCCTGCTCCCCTCAGCCGGTCTCGCCGCGCGCCGGCTGCCAACGGCTCCCCGCGGCTCCGCACGCCGCCTCAGCGCCCACCATCGGCCATCTTAGCCGAGGCGTTGGGGGGGGGGAACAGGCAGGGCGCCGAACGGATACGCAGATTCCCTAACGGGTGCGGTGGGAAGGGACAGAACGGAGTCACTGCTCGTCGCCGAAGGGTCTCGCTGCCGACGAGTCCCGCTACCGAGAGATCCCGCTGCTCACCCGCCGGCCGCCGCGGTGGCAGCTGCCCCGTGTCCCCACACAGATACTCGATGAGCGTCACATGGGCCGCGATCTGTTTACAAGCGACGGTGGCGCTGCGGCAACTCAGCAGCGGCCCCGCCCCGCAGTTCCACGGCGCCCGGGCGGCAGCCTTCCCCATTGGCTACCACCTCAATGCCTCCGCCGGAGAGAGAGGGGCGGGGCGCGAGGCTCTGCCCCTTTCCCGCAGGGCACGCGCGCCGTCTCCCGCCCTCCGTCTTCGCGCTCCAGTGGTGCGGGCGAGACGGATAGATGCCCCGCCCCTTCCCGCGGACGGTCAACGGGGCCACTCAGGCGCCCCGCACTGGATGCTGGGAAGAGCGCGTGCGGGGTCGCGGCCTTTCGTGGGGGGGGAGGGTGTGGGGACCCTGACCCGGCAAGGCCTCAGATGGTGGGAGGGGACTGGGGCCAGGTGTCCTTCAGGATGGGGTCTGCTCTGGCTGCTGTGCCGTTCCCGCCATTGTCGGGAACAGGCTGAGGGTAGCGGTGTCTGCTTGGAAGCGGGACGTCCCCGTTGCAGTTAGCCGTCAGCCCGGGCAGTACAAGAGCCTAAGCGGTCCCGCACTGCAGTTGCCCTGTCCAGGTTGAGCATTCCTCAGCTAGTGCCGCTAAGCGGGTGGAAAGTTTTTAAATCTGTACATCCAGGCAGCAAAGCACAGGGCTGGAACTGGACGATGGTGCTTTCCAACCCTGAGGTGATCCTGCTCTGGCAGGGGGATTGAACTAGATGATTTTTCGAGGTCCCTTTCAATCCCGGATGATTCTATGATTATATGATTCTATGAAAAAGATACCTGCGTAGGGTTTGGTTGGTTTTGGCTTTCCTGTAATGTTTTACTGTAAAGGTAGTGGGAAGGGATGTGGTGCTCCAGCAGTTTGTTACAGTTGTATCTCTTAATTCCAGAGACTGAACCAAAATAACTTGAGAGATCTGTTACCACGACCACCTAACAGCCTGCTATGCAGCAGGAGTTTACGCTTTCAGTTAGGCTGCAAAAGGGTGACAAGGCCTGGAGACAAGAACCTGCTCTGAAATAGCTGTCTTGACCTAATTGTGTACTTTTATAACTGAAGTTGATTGCAGTGAGAAGCAGTCTTTTATACTTGTGTTGTCCAGTCCTGTGTGAGAATTGGTAGTGCCCGTATTGCTCTCCAAGGTTTCCAAGTGCATTGCAGAGCATTTAGGTTACAGTAAGCCACATCAGACAGCTCTCATAAGCACATCTGATAGGAAAGATAAATCACCTACAATTCCAAGACCAAGACTGATTTCTTGGTGCCTTTGGGGTTTGTCTTCTTTTGTAAGTGGAAAAAAATAATATATTACTATAACAATGCTAAAATACTTGCATCAGTGTTAAGATCAGTAGACAATATACATTGCCTCATCTGTGATATGGTTACCCTGCTCCAAATTAAATGAAGCCCTAGGGAAATAATTGCATTTGCTGGAGAAGCAAGAGTTGAGTCACAGCTTTTTTAAAAGTTTAGGTATTGACTAGCATCCTGTCTTCAGAGGCCAAAGTGTTTGAGCAGGGCCTCTGACAATCCAGACATTCTCTGGTCATTAACAAAGAAACCTCATATGTTATATCTTGCATACTAAAGTCACAGCTGTTAGAAAAAGGAAATTATGGCTCAGTAGCCAGAGGAAGGACTATGTCTGTGTTCTAAGGCCAAGTGTGATGTGTACGGTACATTTCGGAGAGCAGCATTCTTTTCTACTACTGTAAATGTGTTAGATCAAAGTCCCAGTGTAAAAGTGGGGGTAGCAAGTAGGCAAGGAATACAGTGGTAGAGGAAGTATAGCCTCATTCTGTTTTCAAAAGCAAATTTTCAGGAGATTAATATAAGCATCAAACCAATTTTGTCTTTAGTAATGCATGAAACATAAAATACATACATATGCATGCATTTCTCTATCAGCTTAAAGAATAGATTAAAAAATTTCTCATCAGACAAAGGATTGGGTCATAGTGCTCCAGGTACGTTACAGTAGAAGCTGAGGTCTTTGAAGTAGTGTTAGCCTGGCTGTTCTCAGCGGAGGCAAACCAGTATCATTTTACACAGAATATTTGATAAATGTTAACATTTGAGATCTCACTGCAATCTTGTCTGGAAATTAATTCAGCTACAGTCAAGTAGGCCTTTTCATACAGCAGAGACGTGCCATCAGCTCTTGGTAGCTATGATATTTTGCCAGAATTGTACATTTTTTTTCAGAATCAGTTTATCAGATAGCACTGAGAGACATGCTTAACTTGTCGTTCATAAAAATATAGAGGGTAGGCTTTTCAGATTTTGGGAAATTGTCCTTAAGGATGGTTAAAGGAAATACATGACTGATTTCTACCAAATAAACAAGCAAAAAATTAAAATTACATTCTAAGACCTGAATTGCCTCCTGAACAGGGCTTGTGGTGGGGTGTACTTTTCATCAATAAGCAGAAGTGGGTTAGGTAGCTTCCAGTCAGCCTGACCTGTGGTTGAATCCTGCACTTAAAAAAAGTGGCAACTGGGTGGCAACTGGAAGAACTTATGTCTCTCTGCCAGAACTGTCTGGAGAGAAGGGAACTGCTATGATACTGCTGCTGAGGGCATGGCACTTCATGCCATCATGAAAACTGCACAACTTGATTACCCTCACCAACAGAGCTATTTGAAGTAGTAGTTACTCAGCTGACAAGCTGGATTGTTATGTTTTATACAGTCAAAGTTTATGAAAGCCACAAATATCCTGTTCCTAGTGAGCTAAAATGTAAGGTTAGGAATTCAATTTATATACTTTTTTTTTCTTGATAAGAATTGGGTCAAGCAAACACACAAACTTTTAAGTCAGGGAATGCTTTGAGGTATTGCTATCCCTGGGCAGCTTCTAAGCAGTGAGACTAAATAAGATCTCGAATTACTAAGTCAAAGAAGAGAAGTTTTGCAAACTTCTAGGAGTAACTTTCTGCTTTTTCTGCCTTGCAGTATCATTTCCTTGAAGTTCTGTCTGCTGGTTCTGAGACATTATCTCACTTCTGGAAAGCATTAGGAGAACAAGGAATCTGCAGCATCCAAATTCAGCACAGAAGGTAGCCTGTCTAAGCAAATTTGTGTGCAATAAATTGAGAACTCGGACAGTGATGGGACGAAACCCTATGCAACTGCACATACGTACTTAACTTGTACATGTGTGAGGTGGATTAGTAATGGCTGGATGTAAAGGATTGGATCATCTCAGAATTGAATAACCTGAATCACTGTGAACTGATCTCACTCAATGCCTGCCTAAATTGTTTTCAGCACGCCGATGTTGTGAACAAGAACAGAAATACTCCTCTAAGTGTCTGTAAAAGTAATCCAGCACCTGTCGTGGGATTCCTACAGCACACTGCAGGCTGAGCTGCAATTTTACCCTTCTGGATCTGAATCTTTGAACACTTTGGGTAAACTAGTACAAAGTACAACGTATTTAGTACAAAATGGTTTTGTAGAAGCCATTTGCATCTGGGAAGCCTGATTTAAAGTTCAATCAGTTCCAAATTATTGTTGTAGCAAGATAATTTCTGGCCAAATACTAGAGTATTGCAGTCTCTGTTAATGAGCTTTGCAATCCATTCACGTAGTCAAGGTTAAATGGGGAGGATATTCAGTAGCATACTGCAAAATAATGTAGCATCAGAAGTTATTTTTTGGTGTCCTGAGATTGCTAATAAGCATTGTGCCTAACACAGTTGTGCTAGATATTTCTGTTGATACTATTATTCAGATTTTAACATGGGCATCTAAATAGCAATGTATGTTTGTTATTGGGAACCTTTTTTTACTGGCAGAAGTTGTAAGTGTGTATTTAAGGGTCTGACCATGTGAAGTGAGTCAAGAAGCTGCTGCATGAAAACACCATTGACTTTGTGATGGCCTAGTAGCAATGAAACATCCACTCAAAAGCATATTTTCTAGTAATAATTGCGCCTGATTTTGAAATTTTGGAAGTGCCTACCCTCAACAGCTTTGACGTTTGGAGTAGTTTCCAAGAACAAGAAATTGTTTTGTACAGCAGAACCAGCATATCCACAGTGCATGTAATGGCAATTCCATTTGATAGAGGAAAACTCTGTAATTTGGATATTTATATAATGGCTCTAAACTGAGGAATTCTTTGCAATTATTAGTGCAGTTGTAGAACATGTGGAGTTAGTACTGTAGGGTAAAATTTATAAATATGTGATAAACTAAACATGTAATATAATCTATACCTTACTGCTGAGACAACTCAGTAGTTTAAGATAGAAATCAATCTTTGCTTAAAAGGAATCATTCACAGAAGTTAATCTTTCCATTTTTAGTGAAAATTTGGCAAAATTTGTCTAAATGAAAGAATTAATCAGTAAAAAGTATATGGGTAATAGTAATGAATCTCTCTTTAAAAGCTCACAAAAACCTAAATTTCAAAATTAAACTTGCTGTTGTATTGGGAAAATTATGTGTTTAACTAAAAAGAATGTTACTAAATTGTGTGAAGATTATCAGTAGTCTCAGTGGTAGATAAAAACATTTTGCAACAAGAGAGACAATTGGAGCAGTGCTGTCTTGCCGGCTGGATAATTTGGAAGTGGTGGTGCTTGCAGCTCTCTTTAGTGGTTTACAAAGCAATATGTCAACTTCTCTGTTTACAAAAACCATATTCTTACATACTCCACCCACATACACGGAGATAGGGAAAATTATCCTGATGACAGAAAGAATAGTATGTGGCTTGATGAATGTATATTTTTGAAAATACTAGATTTTTTTTCTTAGATGTAAAAATGAAAGAAATATTTCTAACATTAAAAAATGCCTTTCATCATGCTTAATAACTCACAACTAAACAGATATTTTTATCACTTGGTTCCCAAAAAGTAATACTTTATTTGAGGATGAAAGTGAAAAAATGCAGTTATAATGTTTTTAAATTCCTCAAAATATTGATCTATAAGGAAATACCTACTTGGCTTTGATTACAGTGTACTGAACTGTACAGATATATCAAGACTGTAGTGGAGCACTGACATATATTCAAGGAAAGAGGAAGTAATGTGTTTAGCCACAATGGCAATTCAGCTGAATTGAGAACATTTGTAAGTAGTCAAGGCGGCCACAAACCACAGAATAAGCTTCAGGTTATAACAGATGAAATATCTACACATATCTAAAACCAGGAAATTATAGCTTCTGTGAGTACAGCCTGCCTGATGATTTTAGTAAGTTGAATGTATGGTAAGAAAACAGTTCAGATGTTTTCAGGTAATCTTAGAGGTTCCATCCTCTCTGTTCTTTATATACTGATGGAGAGATTATTGCCTGATAATTCTGGTCTGTCTGCAAGATCGCAGCAGGCCTACACTAACGTGACTATATGGAAAAGACTTGTATAGATAAATTTGGATGAAAAAAATACGTTTGAGACCATTTAGCTTTTGACCACTGAGTGGGGTTTATGTGGCTTTTTGTACCGGAGGCTGATGGAGTGTCTTCTATAGGAAGCTGCTAGAAGCTTTCAGTGTGTCCAATAGAGTCAATGCCAGCCAGTTCCAAGATGAACCGACTACTGGCCAAGGCTAAGCCAATTTGCGACAGTGGTAGTGCCTCTCGTGATAGCATATTTTAAAAGGGTGAAAAACACTGCAGAACAGCAGCTGGGAGAGATGAATGACAATATGAGACATAAACAAGACACAAATACCAGTGGAGAAGTGGTGTAAAAGCATAAAAGGCTATCAGGTTGGTCAAGCATGACTTTCCTTTTGTAAAGCCATGCTGACTGTCCCTAATGACC
>VXBP01009820.1:0-11940 GCA_013400115.1 Rhinopomastus cyanomelas | reverse complement strand
GTTCAGAAGCCGCGGCAGGTCGCGGCTGCTTCGGGAGCCACAGTTCTCACCCCCCTGCCACCGCTCGTTCCTGGGGCGGTGGGGGGGCGCTCCCTTCAGGGCCACAGCCCGCGAAAAAAGGGGCGAACAAAGACCCTGCCCTGGTTTTATAGGCTTCCCCTAGCCCGCCTTTCAGGGGCAGGTCACAGGATAGACTCTTCCAGGGAATTTGTAATTCCTTATAACAATAGGTTGGTGTAGAAAGGGCAACTCGCAATGGGACTATAGGTGGTAGCAATGTACTTTTTTTAAACAATTATCCAAGAGCCTGGCTTCACTGTAACTTTACCAGAGTTCTAAAGTGGCATCTTGAACAGAACTCAGACTAGGCTTTTCTTGCTTAGGTAGGGTCAGGTATTGCTCTTTTCATTACAAAATAAGGAATTATGCCTGGGAAGGACCTCAACAGATCAGGGAGGCCATCCATTCTTCCACAACATAATCCACTACAGGTAACTCCTCTCTGCCAGATGTCCCTGCCATCTCTTTCCTGATGAGTTCAACAGCAGAGATTTCTTTGTCTGGTTAGGTGGACTATTACACTGCCAAGAATTCTTTGTGATGGGAAGATGTTTCCTTGTGTCTTCTGCAGCTTCAGTATTGGGTGAAGTGTTTTGACTCTGTAAGGGCTGTAACCTCTGATATTAGTAGGGACTAATAAATGGGGAGAGGATGCATGCCTGGGAGCCTTTTAAAGGAAAAAGGGATAGTGATGCTGTGTGAAGAAACAGAAATGCTGCAGTGGCTGCCCAGGCCAGAAGGGAGGGGCAAGCTTCAAAGGACTAGCAAATTATACTATAGCTATGAATCTTGATTACAAGAATGTTATATGTATTTTGGTGATTCATGTACTTTGTTTTTAGTGTTGTTGTATTATTATTATTTAAGTCCTCTTTGCTACGCCACTTTGGAAAGGTGTCTTCCCAGACACCTAAGGAGACCAAAGGACCCTCACGCTAGAGGCATCTTCTAAGGCACCTGAAGATACCATGCTACAACAGGAAGGACCCTAACAACAATGAAAAGCCCGAGTTCATTAAGAACTGTCCAATGATGTGCCGCCTTCTTTCCAAAGAGGACACCTAGTCCAGTGAGGAGCCAGCGTTGTTTTTCTAACTGACCAATGATGGACCATGCATGGGGTATAAAAGAGGGGACCTGAGCCATTTTCGGTGCTCAGGAGTACGGGAAGGACGATGTTTAACTCCCCCCATCCTTGCACCCAGCGCTACCCCGAGGAACCCTTAAGCGCTGTTTGCTTGTTCCTATTTAATAATTTGTAATTGGTTAAGAATAACCTGTTCGGGGTCAAATTACACATAACAAAGAATATGAATTATCTGAACTATAAAAAAGGCACTCTGTCTTCAATTTGTCATTGGAAAAACTGTGTTCTTTCAGCTTTATGTAATCAAAAGTGAAAATTCCAAGTTTTAGTATAGGAGACTGCCTTTCATTTCAGTAAAGGATATCAAGGCATGGACAGCTCTTTCCTGGAGAAAGCAGAGATTGTTTGAGCTTCTAAGTCAATAAGGATGGGGAGGTAACCCAAGGAATGGCAGATAAGGAGTGAGAGGAACATGACTATGAAAACAAAAGTAATGAAGAAACAATGACACTGTTCATAGAGTCATCTCTATGAGAGAGACAATAGTGGCGTCCTTTATTAATTAGAAGGTTTAAGCTTGTTTTACTGGGACAAATGAGTCACAATGGTCAAAAGTTATATGGTTATTTTATAGTTATTTACATGGTTATATATGAGATTATAGGCCATTTCTGTGAGCCACTGTACGGTATTCAGTAGTTAAAATCTGGGTATTCACAGACACATAAATGTCTTTCAACAGACACCCACATCTGAAAAGAAAAACAACCCAGTGAAAAGAAAAAAGCATGAAAAAACCAGATCTCTTGGTTCTTTTCTACATAGCTGCACTAGTTGGTTTTCTTTTATATATTTTAATAAAAGAAACTGTTCCATTTGGCAGCCTTTTAGTTGGTATTAAGGATGGTAATGTCTCTTTTTGGGTGAAGACGTTAAGTTAATGAGCCAGAGCTGCTGTTATTACTGTTGTGGTAAAAGCCTGAATCTGCCTCCTCAATGATAAATTAAAAGAAGTACGTAGAAAAGGGGAAAGGGGGAAAAATAACCAAGTTTGAAAATTTACATCTGTTTCTGCTCCTGACTGTAATTAACTGCATTGCTTCTAGAACTTAGCACAGCACATGGTTACGTCAAGGTTTGGATATTATAAGCATTGAGCTGTTTAAAAGCATTGCTTTTATCTGCCTTCCTGTTTTAAGCTAGTGTCAGTGATGCCAAAATAGGGTGATTACTGCCTAAGACATAGGAACAGAAGCAGAAAGAAGATGCTGGGGAAAAAAAAGGAGCAGAAATGAAAAGTTTGAAGTTGACTTCCAGCATCTGCATTTGCTACAGCTGGAGGAAGAGGTATTGACATGCACACAACCTTCTATCTTTGCTGCAGTCAAAGGTGTTTCTAAGGACTGAGGAAGGAAGGCCTGGGGTGGTCTTAGTGGATCTGCTTCATTGCCACACAAATACTCTGACGGACCTGGAGTCCTTTCTAGCTTTAATCTTCTCTGACTTATATAGGTAATACTGTTTTACAGCCTGATACCTCTGCTCAACAGTGATGATTCCTGGCTATTATTTCCCTGTCTGAGCTTCTTTCAAGGCACATCAGATAATCAGATTATTTGAGCTGCTGTTTTTATTATACTTTAAGAGCCATCCTCAAATACCAGTATCTGTTGTACTGCTATGTTTTCTTTAAAGAACCATAACAATTTTAGTTGAGTTGGAATTGATACAGGTTAAACAGCATCCACCCCTCATCCTTACCTTGGGAGTGAAACGTAATTTTAGAAGACAGGTATAGAATGGTTTGGAAGAGACCTCAAAAGGTCAGCTAGTTCAACTGCCCTGTCATAGCAGGGAAATCTTTCACAAAATTAGATTTTTTTTACAGCCTGACTTGTAACACTTCTAGTGATGAGGTATCCATGTCTTCTTTGGATAACTCATTGTAAAAAATATCATAAAAGTTTATTTATTTTGCTGTATTGCTCTTAGAGCCAAGTGACCTCTCTTCTTTGTTTCTTGGTGTTCAAAACAGTTTGTCTCACTGGACTTCCACAACAGCAGAGCACAAGCTCTGTTTTCAGCCAGCTGCAAGTGTTCTTTTAACCTACTTTTAATGATGTTTCCTGTCCTACCATCTATTTAATAGTTTGATCTTTACTGCATGTTTTTGGATTAACTGTGTATCTTCTTCATACCAATGGAACTGGACCTTTTTCCATGTGTTTCTGCCCCTCAGGCCAAGACCTTGATGCGATGCCAAGCTGGCAAAACCAGCTGATTTTGTATGAAAAGATTTTAAGTAAACCAAACACCTAAAACTTTTTTGACATTTCTTTTTCACTTTGACTGGAAATAAAAACTCTTTCTGGATATTAGACAGAAATACAAATATTTGTTTTGTTTTCTTTCTCAAAAGTTGGAGGAAAATTAAATTTTGTTAATATTTTACATAATACAAATATTTTTCCTGTGAAATACTGAGCAGTTTCAAGTTTGTTTTCCTGGCATATTGTGGCTTGTAAAGGGCAAAGAAGCAATGGGGCTATTGTGCCTTCAACCTAGAACACAAAAGTGTTTTGGAGCCCATGAGGAATTAATTGGTGCCTGGAGAAGGGCTAAGGACTGTTTTCTAATTAGAATTTCCCCTGCAATGAAAGAAGCAGTTTCTCCAGTTTAGCCACTTTGGCAATGACAGCAGCTGCAGCTTGGGCAGAAATGGAAGGTGTGGCTGCAGAGGGGCAGAAAACTACTGGGTGGGAACCTGCAGTGTTGAGTTTGTTGGAGACAGCCTGATTGCCCCATGCTGCATTCTAAATCGTTTTAATATACTGCAGTCAGTAATGGAGATGTGAAGTAAGTCAAGAAAAAAAGAAGGTTGGAAAAATACACTGTGACACAAACGTGTTTTGATGATGAGGCATCTTACAGTTGTGAAACCCTGAGATCCTCGGGGAGGACTAACTGAGTGTAAAAGAGAAGTGAAACAAAAGCTTTCAGAGCGCTGAAGCAAGAGGTAAGCGGTTTGTTTCACTCTTTCCTCCTGTTCTACTTTCCCTGCTTTTGTTTTCTTCCTGATCTGGTTATTTTTCTCTTTACTTTATAATTCCACCACTTGTATTCTCGTTGCTTGGCCTTGAATGCCAATTAAAATATACAATTTTGTATTGCAAAAAGGGTTCTTCTTTATTGCATTTGCCTTAAATAACATAATTTTACTTCATTTTTTTTTAAATGTCTGGCAAAATTGAATTTAAATGCTGATTCTGCAATATTTTAGAAGTTCCATGTTTTCTCCTTTGCTTATGAGTGATACATCATTGAGATAAAGATACTTTATTTACTTACTCCTTTAAAAATCACTGAAATCAAAACAATAGTTTTTGTTATTTGATCTTGGATCAGCTCTTCATATTTTTTACTTCAATTTATTAAAATTTGCAATTGGCAATTCCAATTACAGAGGTTATTTCTGATTTTCAGAAACAATTGCTAATATCTGTCAGACATTTTTGTAACCTTTTGACCCCAACATGGAGGCATCTCTGTGAAATGGTTATCATTTACAGTATTTTGTAAAGTCTAGCAGTAGTAACAGGGAGGAAAATATTATTCAGAGTGCATTCTAGTGTTCAGCAAGCGTGTAGATTGTACCTCAATCAAAGTGGTGTCTGAAGCAGCATATATATATATTATATACATATACATATATTATATACATCAGTATATAATGTAATATGTGAGTCTGGTTAAATCACTGTACTGCTTCAGGTTTTGAACTTTTTTGTCCAAAAGAAATCAAGCAAATCCTGTAATTAATGTGTAATATATATATGGTATATTTTCCTTCAAATGTACTGATTTCAGACAGTAACAACTACTGTTCTCATACTGTTGGTGTGTGCATTGAATTTATTTTCTGTTAGGTGAGCTGATGAAGGAGCAAGCAAGACTAAAGTAGCAGTTTGCATTCTGGAGGTAGCAGTTTGCCTGGCAGAGAAGATACTAAGGAAGTCTGTTTGCATCAAAACTTAATTCTAACCTAATTTGGTTGCAACGTTCATAAAAGGTTGAAGACAAGCCTTAATTCAATTTCAAAAGCCACCCAAACCCCAGTACGTAAATTACTTGCAGACACATTCCAGATATTATTCTGATTTTAGATTTTAGTTCCAGTTTCTGTACCACTGCTGTGATATTGTTTCTCCATTTCGGCATGAATGATTCATCAGATTGTAAGGAATCACAGGGTATTTCCAGTAAAAGTAGAAAAGCTGCACTTGAAGGTTCAGTTAGGTATTTTATGATGTGATTCAGGGCTTTTGAGAGGCTGAGCATATTTTTCTGAGTATTTTTGAGCTCATGTAGCAGGAGCAAGTTTATCTGTTCTCAATTCCAAGTGGTCTTCAGAAGACAGCAAAAAACCTGCTGTAATCTCATACATGTTCATGTTCCTGCCTTTTTTTTGCTCTTTGGGTTTTTTTTGCCAACTTCTTAGTATACATCTGCAGAGCTTCTTTTCCCTGCTCTGTTTTTTAAAACGATATATACATATAAATGCCTACACACGCTGTTCTGCATTCAAATCAGTCCCATACCTCTGCACTACTGGAGTAATGTGTCCAGTTCTGGGCCCCTCAGTTCAAGAGGGATGTGGAGCTGCGGGAGGGAGTCCAGCATACAGCAACGAGGATGATGAAGGAAGTGGAGCACCTCCCTTCTGAGGAAAGGCTGAGGGAGCTGGGTCTCTTTAGCTTGGAGGAGACTGAGGGGTGACCGCATTAATGTCTATAAATATTTGAAGGATGGGTGTCGGGAGGATGGAGCCAGGCTCTTCTCAATGTCATCTACTGGTAGATCGAGGGGCAGTGGGTGCAAGCTGGAACATGGGANCCGGAGCACTGGAACAGGCTGCCCAGGGAGGTTGTGGAATCTCCTTCACTGGAGATATTCAAGACCCACCGGGATGTGTTCCTGTGTGACTTGGTTTAGGTGATTCTGCTGTGTCAGGGGGATTGGACTAGATGATCTTTCGAGGTCCCTTCCAATCCCTAACAATTCTATGATTCTATGATAACTGGGGAGAACACATGGGAGCCTACAGCTCAGCTGTTGCCCCATCCTCAACAAGGCTTTGTCTCTGCAAGATTGTTTTGCTGGAATTTTAGTCATCACTGAACAAAGGTGTCACTCTAAATTGTTTCTTGACATAAGTTGAAGGGAAGATAATTATGCCAGCAGCTTCAGCAAAGTGCTGCAAGTGCTCACAGGTCAAACACTCATTCACTGAGGAATTAACTGATGGAGGACTACAGAATGTTCTTTATAGCTTTATTGTAGGAAACTGCATAAACACAGGAGTCTAGTTCTACTTCTGGAACTGCTCTTCACTGAGCACCGAGCTATCTAAATGCCACCTGTTTTAATGACATTTTTATTAAATATATCAGATCAACTTTTCTATTTTTCTTTTCCCATTGGGTGTCTAGTGAATTTGATCATTATTTTCATTTTTAAGCCTGAGGTTTTTATGGAAGTGCAGAAAAAGCAGAGAGTGCCTAAAGATAAAGTTGAGGACTGCCAGTGTGATTTTTTTTTTTGAGAGATACATGGATACTTATGGTGCATTGAGACTGAAGTGCAACTTCACTTTGAAGTTTGCTAAAGGTAGTCATGCTTTGGCAGACTCTTAGTATTGTTTAAAGTTTCAAGAGTCTGAAACTATTTTCTTAGTTTTTAGATTTTGTTTTCTGATACAATTTTAAATTTAAAAGGCGTATTGTCAGAAAACAAGTAAGATGGATCAAACAATTTCATAACCTGGGAACCCTGTATGGGAACGAAATTTACAGAGCTTAAGAACATGAGAAGTTTTCCTAACTCAAGAACTTGCTTAACAATGTTTTGTCTTCAAAATTCTCCATACTGTTGGGGTGAAAAAAAATACTGGCTGGTAGTGAGTATAAAAGGGGAGAGGTTGAAATGGTGTGGTAGCTTTATACCATCAGCCCCCTCCAGCCTGCAGCCAGGATAAGATACTGGGTCAAGGACTGCTGAAGACATTGAGAGAGCTCTCGCCCTATCTCTTCCTGCTCTCAGCACCCCCAAGTCTTTTTGGATCGCTAAGCTTAGCTTTGGTTTTAGTTAGAGTGATTCTTGTAATCTCTGAGTCAAATATTGGGTAATTTTGGTGAAAAATGTGCTGTTTGAGTATGGAATTTAATGGCTATAGTAAAACTTTGATCTTTATGTGGACCTGTGGTGTAAGCACCCTTAATTCATCCTCAAGTGAATCTGTGAACCTGATCTTAAGTTCTGGACATGACAGATTTCTTATAGGTTTTCTTCTCTGCTGGATCCCATATCTGTCAGCCTTTAATTGTGACATGCATTTGAACTGTGTATGGGGAGTTTTCCTTCCCAAGAATGGAAGACTACTCATGTCTGGGTTCCCCTTTACTTCTGGCTCTCAGATGAAGGACTTTGTCAGTGCAACTTATCAGCTAGCCTGAGACTCCTTAGACAAGCATCATTTAAACTATTTTGTTTCCAGGGATCTAGAACTAAATAGATGTATTGATCATTGGAGAAAGCCTGACTTGCTTTTTGATGGAGAAGTCTATTTAATGTATACCTCTAAAATAATCTGTTCTCTTGTAATGTTCCTGACCATGAAATAGACAAGTTTGTGTTTTCGGTGCAGTGATATTATCTGTCAAGGTCACAGACCTTTTATTTTTTGTATTTACTTATTTTGATAGAATTTGCATTTTGGCCCTCTGCAAAGTAACAAATAGGCAATTTTTAGGTACTATGTTGGATATGCCTTTGCAATACACGTTTTTTTGATCTTCTTTCTTTCAGGCTGTCTGTCTTTGAGTGCTGCTGATAAAGGTATTCCAGAGTTTTCCTTATTTGATCAAAGCCAGAAGCCTCTGAGCCAGTTGTGCCCTGGTCACAACTTTATATGATGTTTAAAATTGATATTAGGAAAAATTTCTTCACCAAAAGGGTTGTAATGGATCAAAACAGGCTTCCTAGAAAAGTGGTTGTGTTATCATCCCCAGAGATATTTGAAGATTTGTAAATGTGGAACTTAACAGACATAGTTTTTTCATGGATTTGGCAGTGTTAGGTTGATGGTTAAACTCTATGATCTTAAGGGTCGTTTTCAACCTAACTGATTCTGTGATCCAGACTGTATTTATATAGATTGTGATTTAGGAGAAGGCAGGTGTGGCCTACAGCTGCATGTAGGAAATACAAAAGAGTTTTGGATGTCTGCCTTGCTTCCAGTTGTTTGCATTGTTAGAAAAAAGCATTGAGTGTAAGCAGATGCGGTTGAGAGCTACTGCTGTAACTTAGTGCAGACTCATCTATCACTGCTTTCTGTCACAAGCTGCTCTTCTCGCAGAGGAGGGACAGGTGGTGCTCAAGCATTAGCTCTATCCTGGTTAGATTCCAGGCTCTGTAGCAGTGTTGTGGGTACTTGCAAGAATAGTACAAGGAAATGAAAGTGAAGAATCAGAGAGCTGTGAATCTCTGATGATAGAAATTCTGCAGTTATCATATAATATGTATATAGCTATATATAATACTGCTCCAATTGTGTAGATTATGCCAGGGTTAGAAACGTCATTTCCTTCTTGGAAGAAAAATCTTTAGAATGAGGTGGAAAGAGACTTTTCTGAACCACAGGAGAAATTTTCCAGTGATGGCATCTGGTTCATGCTTCCTTAGCAAGGTAAACTGTTCTCTGCATAAACCTTTTCTGCTTTGAGGCATGTCCCTAGTATAGAAGGACAGCATTTATGTATTTCTGAAGTGTTTCAGTTACCACTGTTTTACAGTCTGTTCCACCTCTCACTCTGGCATAGCCATTACAACCCTTGTGCATTTCACTAGGTGTAATGATACAGATGGGATGAGTTGCTATAGCAGTCCTTTACTGACAGGGAAAATTATTTCTGTTAAAAGTGATTCTTCCTGGAACCATGCAAACCAAATGTAGTAAAACATACACTGCTGATGAATGAGGAGGCACTATAATTTATTGTTATTTGTTTTCTGACTAATACTATCAAAGAAGAAACATATTAAATAATAAAGTACAAGAGAGAACACAATGGAGAAATAGGACGTTTTTGGCAACTTGTGCTGCAGTCATTTTGCTGCAGAAGGATGGAAGAATACAAGAAGGATGCTGCGATGTGAGGATGAAGGACTAAGAAACTAATAAATTATGGGACTTTCTGGTAGGGAGCACTGTCTGGTTCTCCAGTATCCAAAATTGGCTCCATCATTTCAAGTACAGTAATATTATTTAATTCCTGAAAAGTCTCCAAATGCATCATTCTGACAGGATGATAAGGATGGGTGAGGACATACTCAGTTGCCTAAAATAATACCTTAAGCATCTAAGCTTTCACTGGGAAGTTTTAATACATCCTCCTGTTCTTAGCATACCAAATATGAAATAAAAATTATCCAAAAAAAGTTCAAAATCTTAATCTTTAGCCTTTAATGCAGTGTTTTACAATATGTTTGCTACGTTTTCTGCATATTTTAAAGTTTTCTATCAGGACCTGTAATGGGCACTGTTCATAATGCTATCAAAAGCAGTCTTGAATTCACTGAACTCCCAATGCAGACATTTGTGTCAGTAGTAAGATTCTTGCAGGACACCAGTGAAATATAAATAGGCTTACCATACATTTGTTTCTATTGTTAATAGAGATAGATTAACTTGTTCATAGAATCCAAAGAACTATATTTTTGGCTTCAGCACAACAAGCTGTTTTGTGGATGAGCTGTATGTGATTATATTGAAAACAAACTTTGCTTCAAGAACATTTTTGGCTCCACTGTACAATAACACAAAGGGCCTTTGTTATGCTCTCCACAGAGTTATTTATGGACTGCAAAGGACTTACTAAAGGACAGTTTCATCTGATGGTATTCATCCACCAACTTGAGTTGAAATGTAGTGACGTATATTTGTACAAGTCATAATTTCTAATGTGATCAGCCAGATCCACAGTAATGGGATTGCTTTACAGATTCAGATCTGGAACAGCAGTACAGAGTGGCATTTCACATCCAGGGCTTTGAACAAGCCAGAATGGAAAAACGCAACAAAAGGTTTTGCATAATTCCAGTTATCAGTTATCGGGAGCACAAGTTATTTTCCCCTTTATCCCTTCAGTGGCATTCAGGAATGAGGAGATTAACAGAAAGAGCCATCAAGTGAGCTCCTGGCTCCAGGACTGGTGTTACAGACAGGGTTTTGGGTTCTTCAACCACAAGCTGCTGTGTAAGACACCTGGCCTACAGGCTGGAGGTGGGATACACCTGTCCCAGAGAGGCAAAAGAATTTTGGAACAGGAATTAGCAGGGCTCATTGACAGAGCTTTAAACTAGATATGAAGGGGGAAGAGGGGACAACTGCCTTAGCTAGAGAAAACCCTGGGTATAGTAGCCCAGCAATACTGAGGCTATCACTCCTCAGTATTGAAAACTGTGTACTCAGCCCCCCTCCTTGAAAAGTTTATACACCAGTGCCACAGCATGGGCAATAAACAGGAGGAGCTGGAGGCCATTATGCAGCTGCAAAACTATGATATGGTAGCCATCACAGAAACCTGGTGAAACACTTCCACAACTGGAGTGTTGCAATTGATGGCTAACAACATTTCAGAAGGGATAGGCAAGGAAGAAGAGGTGATACAGTAGCCCTCTGTGTTAGAGAGACATATGAAGCCATACAAATGAATGCAGGTGAGGACAGAGTTGCGTCATTGTGGATGAGAATTAGGTGTAAAGCCAGCAAGAGAGACACTGTGGTGGGAATCTGTTACGGACCACCCAACCAGGATAAGGAACCTGATGAAATTTTTTATAGGCAGCTGGGAGAAGTTTCACAGTCACTGCTTCTTGTGTTCATGGGAGACTTCCATTTTTATGATGTCTGCTGGAAATGTAACACAGCAGAGAGAGAACAGTCCTGGAGGTTCCTGGAGTGCGTGGAACATAACTTCCTGACACAACTGGTGAGGGAGCCAACCAGGGAAGATGCCGTCCTGGACCTGCTTCTTGTGAACAGGGAAGACCTTGTGGGAGAAGTAAAGGTTGGAGGTCATCTGGGGCACAGCAATCATGAGTTGATTGAGTTTTCAATCCTTGGGAAAACAAGGAGAGGGACTAGTGAAACCGTTACCTTAGACTTCTGGAGGATGAACTTAGGCCTGTTCAGGAGACTGACAAAGTCCCTTGGAAGGCTGCCGTAAAACATACCGGAGTCCAGGACATACTTCAAGAGGGAAGTCTTAAGGGCACAGGAGCAGGCTGTCCCCATGAGATGAAAATGAGTAGGTGGGGAAGGAGACCAGCTTGACTAAGTAGGCATCTTTGGCTGCACCTCAAGAACAAAAAGAGAGTCTATGACCTCTGGAAGATGGGGCAGTCCTCTCATGAAGACTTTAAGGATGTAGTCAGACTCTGCAGAAAGAAAATCAGGAGGGCCAAAGAACAGCTAGAGCTCAACTTAGCTACAGATGATAAGGATAATAAAAAAAGTTTCTATAAATACATTGATAACAAAAGGAGAACCAGGACAAATCTCCATCCTATTTTGGATTTAGAGGGAAACCTAGTAACAGATGTGGAAAAGGCTGAAGTGCTCAATGCCTACTTTGCCTCAGTTTTTAGCTGTGGAACTCGGTGTTCCCTGAGCAACAGACCTCATGGGCTGGGAGACAGAGACGGAGAGCAGAATGAGGCCATCACAGTTGGAA
>VXBP01009818.1:175166-211243 GCA_013400115.1 Rhinopomastus cyanomelas | reverse complement strand
TCCAACCTTGATAATACTGTGATACTGTGAAGTTGCACCAGGGGAAGACATTAGGAAAAAATTCTTTATTGAAACAGTCATCAGGCATTGAAACGGGCTGTCCAGGATGATGGTTGAATCGCCATCCCTGGATGTGTTCAAAAAAGTCCTGTAGGTATGGAGCTTAGGGACATGGTTTAGTGGTAGGCTTGGTAGAGATAGGTTAGCTGTTGGACTTGATGTTCTTTAAGGTCTTTGAATTGCCATTTCCTCATGTCTTGAGGTCTTGAGGTATTTCCTCTTGTCCTGCCACTTTGCACTGATGTTTTTTTCCATTCCAAGTCAAAATGTAGAGTGTGCAAGTGCTAAGCCAGTTCAGGTATTGACTGCAGTTCAAGTGAGGAATGGCTTGGTTGCTCTCATGCCAGTGAGGTCTTTCACTGCTAGTACACAGAGCAGACACATTTGTTGGTATTAATATTGCTCTGTGCAGAAACTCAGGAGGATCAACATATCAGTCTGGATGTAAAAGTTGCTTTCATGGCGCTTTTGCTTAGGGATTTGGATGCATTACAGTTTACTGCCTTGTGCAAGACCTAGTGTCCTCTAAAATAATACAGCGTGTGTCTGTGTAGCATGATGCACTGTTCTGGGGGGGTAAGTGGACTGATTTAATTAACAGAAATTACACAGCCATGCTAGCATGATGTTTTGCCTGTGGTAATTACTCCTGCTAAGGAGACTGGATTGCATTACTGGCTCAGATCCATCTGCATAATTTTTGCATGCCATAGTAAGTGCAAACATCTGGCCAAGATATTTGTCTTCTGTCTCTGGTGTTGCTAGCAGTCACACTGTCAAACCTTCGCTGCAATTGTTTGGGCACCTGTTGCAGTTGAGTGTGATCTCCATGTTCTATTTCATGTTCCTTTCAGCTGGGTTGGGCTTTTTATTTTGTTCCCATAAGATGGAAGATATTGCAAAATTTTATTGTGCGAAGTTTCATTAAATAGAATTCCAAGAAAAGAAAAACATCTCTCTGAGGAACGTCAAGCAGACATGCAAATAGTTAAAAATCCTTGATAGTTGTGGCTTTAAATCAAAGAACTTTGAACTGGAAACTGAGAACTTATTTTGACAGAAAAGCTTAATTTTTCCAAAATCAGACTAAAAAAAAATTTTCAGATAATGAAAATTTATTCACAAACATGAAGCCAGTGTCACATGGTTGTGAATAAACCAGGTGGCTGTCACATAACCAGGTGGATAGATGATAGCAGAGTGGTCTATCTTGACTTCAGTAAGGCACACAGTCTTACATAACATCCTTGCAGCCAAATGGAGGCAGTGTGGTCTAGATGATGGGGTAGTGAGGTGGATCCTAAACTGGCTGAAGGATAGAAGCCAGAGAGGTGCATAAATCCTCTCGACCTGATGGGACGCACCCACGTGTGCTAGTTTTGATGGCGCAAATCATTGCTAGGCCACTCTCCATCATCTTTCTAAGTCATGGGGATCAGGAGGGGTGCCTGGGGACTGGAGGACAGCAAATGTCACTCCAGCCTTCAAAAAGGGCAAACTCACGGAGGACCTAGGTAACTATAGACCAGTCAGCCTCACCTCCATCCCATGAAAGGTGATGGAACAATTTGTCATAGATGCTGTCTGCAGGCACATCAAGGACAGGAGGGTCATTAGGGGCAGTGAGCATGGTTTCATCAAGGGAAAGTCATGCTTAACCAACATGATAGCCTTTTATGAGGGCATAAGCAGGTGGATAGATGATGGCAGAGCGGTGGATGTGGTCTATCTTGACTTGAGTAAGGCATTTGACACGGTCTCACACAATATCCTCTCAGCCAAACTGAGGCAGTGTGGACTGGATGATTGGGTAGTGAGCTGGGTAGTGAATTGGCTGCAGGATAGAAGCCAGAGAGTGGTGGTCAATGGGAGAGAGCCTAGTTGGAGGCCTGTATCTAGTGGAGTGCTCCTGGGGTCAGTGCTGGGACTGGTCCTGTTCAATCTATTCATTGATGACCAGGATGAGGCATTAGGGTGCATTGTCAGCAAGTTTGCTGATGACACAAAGCTGGGTGGTGTCACTGACACTGGAACAGGAACAGGCTGCCCAGGGGGGTTTGTTATGTTTGTTTCTCCTTCACTGGAGATGTTTAAAACCCACCAGAATATGTTCCTGTGCGACTTGGTCTGGATGATCCTGCTGTGTCAGGGGGATTGCATTAGATGGTCTTTTGGTGTCCCTTCCAGTCTCTAATAACTCTGTGATTCTATGTTGACTAGACATGGAATACACTGAACTTCTGTATCATCTCTGGTAAAAACTAAAAACGATGGCCTGTTGCTCTAGTTACATTGTGATTCATGTGTATATGATTAATTCTGCATTTAATCACAACATAATCATGTAATTTGTAATAAATATGTCCATATCCCAAATACACTATCTCTCATGGATAATCCTGGTCATTCTGTGGTAGTCACATATATTATGAGAAAATTATTCTTTATTCTTTCTTTAAAGTGATAAAGCTGATGGAAGCATTCAGCATACATTCATACGACAGAGGTAACTGATGTTGTTAGTTTAATGTGTGTTATGAATTTCATGTTCTGTCTTGATAAGTGTTGTGAATTTATAAAGATAAAAGCTTATTTGTAATGCTTCACTTTACAGTGTTTAGAAAGGTTCTGGTTTTATTAGTTGATTTGTCCTTTCAAGGAAAGGAGTGCCCAGAAAGCTATGGTTAGTGTTAACAAAAAATCCTCTTGGTTACCAAAATCATCTGCTTATTTTCTTAGTCTTTGTCCTGGCTGCATGTTGACAAAATCACTACTTGGTTTATTGTAAATAAGTGTAAAAGGAAGAACTACTCAAGCTTTTGCTGAGTTGTGTTATTTCATGAGTTATACAACCAAATACTGTGTGCAAATAGTGTAGAAGCTCGTCCTTGTGCTCTTCTGTAGTTGCTGTACCACACACTTACTTCTTTCTGCTTCAGTTACGCGTACAACAACCTGTTCTAGGCCATCTTGCCTTTTTTTGTGCCAGCTTAACCATTTAAATAGAGTTAAGAGCACGTGGATATTAATTGCTTCTTTGTGGGGATTTGAAATAAAGAAAAATGTCAATAATATGTAATAAGTTCATTAATTTGAACTATTCACTATAAGATACTGTGTGTATGTTACAAATTAATGTGTATGTTACAAAATTACTTGCAAAACTTAATATAATTTTATTATAATTTTTTATTTATTTGTAAGAGGCTAATAGTGTAAGACCTCTATATCCTGTTTGATCAAGGCAGATAGAATAGACAGATTTTACTACCAACTTGCATTTTGCAGTGATTAGGATTCCTACCTTGGAATCCTCATGTTAAACAAAGCATTTTATGTAAATAGTTTGTATGTTTTATTTAATCTCTGGCACACGCTATTTTCCAAACCATTTTCAGTGGAAGATGCTAAGTAATTAAAGGCACATGAGTGGAAAAGGCTAACTTGGAGCTCTGATGCAAGAAAAAAATATCCTGTTGGAATTTTTGCTTTCAACATAATCTTTAAATGATTTATGTTTCCTAAAGTTTTTAAAAAATTGTTGTAGCTTCACTGTAGTTTCAATCACTGCTTTCCAAAGTCATAACTATTTTTATTGCATTTTAATTTTCTTTATCAATAGAATATAATGCCAAGTATAGTTGTTAACAGTGGGTTTTCTTGATGTCAAGTTTCCTCTAAATGACCACAAATAGGTCAAATTTGCCATACTGAGTGAATGATGGAGTGCTTTTTTTTTTCATGTAAGCATTGAGTTGAGTTCTGCTTTTGCTGAGATTACACTTGAGCTGCAACTATTCCAAAAATTTGATTTTGGTGTATTATCAAACATTTGGTAATTTTACTCTCAAGTGTATAAACCTTGTCACAGGGCTGCATATAAGATGTTCTAAAATGGATTTAGTTCTCTACTTTCTGTATTGAGGTGTTAACCTGTTCCTTAGAGATGTGTTATTGATGTCCCATTAGCAGTGCTGTGGCAGAAGTTAATTATAGTAGGTACAAACTGCCTTTGTTGTGGCACATTGGAGTATTTCTAACAGTTTTAATCCTGATTCCTGGCCCATCAAGGGCTGTTTTCTGTCTTTGGCTCTTGCTTGCTCCCTGTTACAGATGTCTACACCTTTTGTTCTTTACATTTCTGGAAAACCTTGCGTTTTTCAACCTGATTGTCATCTGTAACTGAATCTCATTGCTAGTATTTCATTATTAATATAAATTATGATGATTGTTGTAATGTTTCAAAGTTTTGGTAGTAGACCAGTATTACGCTGAGCTAGGCTTCAGCAGGTATGGAGTGAAGTCTGGGGCCTGAGAGCTCTTGACTGACTTGTTTTTAACAGTTCAGAAGACTCCAGAGGGAAATAAATGTAGTGGACAAAAGCTAAGGAAGAGGGAGAGGGCTGTGATGAACTGCCAAAAAATGTTCTGCTAGGAGAGAAATCAGGACAACAGGGTCACTGCACTAGTCGTAAGAGTTAATATGCATTTAAAATCCTTTGTATACTGGCATGTGCAGAAGGAAGCAGAAATAGTGTTTGCCCTGTTAGCACATTCAGTTCTGTGTTTGAAATTAAGCCAGTACTTCTTATTTCTTAATAGCACTGAAGCTACTACATTATTACGTAGTAATGTGTCGGGAAGTCTGAGGCTTTGCGAACCTGAGGATGTGTCTGGTGTTTGTAGTCCCACCTGGGTCAGGCTGGAACAGAGGTGATGGAGCATTTTGAAACAGGGAGACTGATTGGAAATGAGTAACAGAATGAATGATAGAAGAGGAAATTCCTGAAAGAAGTTCTTAGTAATTACACTAAGATATCTTTTCTCATTAATAAGGTTAAATGTAAAGGCCTGGTCTCATAAGGTTTTTGTTTGTTTTGCACTTAGTAAATTCAAATTTGAAAGCTACAAAATTTGAAAGCTTCTGTTTCTCCAAGTACAAATTTCCCTTTTTGCCCTCTTCTCAGAGTACCCTTATAGAGCAGAGGTTTATACCAAACCTGGTTTTGTTTTGCTGTTAAGGAATACTTGTTCCTCACTAGGAGGATGGTAGGAGCATTTTGGCCTTGTTTTTGCTTTACCTCTTTATCATTTTAAGTGCTCAAACAGCAAATGTTTCTGTGTTCGTTGGCTAAGTGTGTATTGAGGGCTGAGATATGAGAAGATTTGGAAGAACCAGCAACACAGAAAATCTCAAGAGTTGTGAATACTTCTCTTTAGGATAAATAGAATAAATAGGGCACAAATTCAGCTTTTGTCATCAGTTTATCAGGTCCAAAATGAGATTAACTAATTAATTTAGTTCATGTACTAGTGGACTGAAACAAATAAACCTGAGGAATGTCCAAACCCACTTAAAAAGTCACAGGCAAACCCAAAGAGTGGCTCAGTTGTGGGGAAAAAAAAAGATGACACATTTAATTTGCACAACATAAAAACCCCAACACAAAGACATACAGAGATTAATCACACATTCTCACATAACTGGGATTATCTACTACCTCCATCCCCTTGGGGGAAAGAAACCCCCAGCAGTACTTCTCCTTGTGGACACGTAATGTCCATACATGCATTCCTCAGAGTCAACAGATCTTGTTAGGCACAGTTCTCTGCTCCATGTGCCTCCAAGCCAGTCTTCCATTTCCGTTGTGCTGATTTGTCTGGGATGTGAACATGAGAAGACACTCTCCGTTTCATCAAACATTGCATTGCAGGCAAAACCTTTTCTCATCTGATCTCTGAGATTCCAAACTCCCTCTCTCTTGATGTTCAGTGTGTCCCAAAGAGCTCGATGGCTGCTAGTGGCATCCCAGTTCAGTGACTCTCTGAACAAAGACCAGACAAGATTTCCGACAAGAAACAGAAAACAGGAAGCTCCAGGCTAGTTGTGCTGGTTTTGTTAGAGTTGCCTATTGGCCAAGCAGAAATTAAGAGAGAGCTTGGAATTCCAAGCTGTTTATCACAAGTTTCCATAGCAACTCCCAGTCCCTCAGGATAAGATCCACCAAATTCAAACTACAGCAATTTTTTCTGAGTTTTCTTGATTACTTTGAAGAAGCAATTATGACTACTGACAAGTACAAATCTTAAGGCATCTTTCAGTTTTGAGATAAAGTACTCCGTTATTGGGTAGCCGTATTTTTCTTGATAGAACTCTATATAATTAAACGTATGAATGAAAACAATGGGTTTCAGTTTCCGGGTGATATATAAAAACCATCAAGACCCTAACATAACTACTATTTTTATCTGCCTTTGGATCTAGTTGTTTTTTGTCTCACTGTATTTCAATTGGTATTAAAATTCAAGCAGTCAGTTAAGAGCTAGGACTCAGCACCTATTATAAACAAGCAAGTTGGTGACACCTAGCAAGGAAAAATTCAGTTCTGTAGAGTTTGACAGCATTTACAGCTAGGGTATACATCTGCTAGAGCGTGGATCTAGTTGTCAGTTCTACTCTGTTGAAGTTCTAAAAGGAAATGGCAGTGTTATATTTCAGGCAGATCTGTGCATGTGGTCTGAAGCTGTGGTAGGAATTGGCATTTACGACATTCTCTGCTTTCCTCTTCCTTTCCTGGGCATTTTATGTACTTGGAAATTCAGTAGTAAGCGGTGGGCTAGTTCTTCCAAAACCAGTCTCCAAGGTGATCAGAGTCAGTGGTTTGAGTTCAGTAGATAATCACTTTCCCATGGGAAGATGTGGAGAAATGTCACACAGTTTTTATTTTGGGAGTTGACTGGGAGGTCGTGTACTTCTTTTTCTGTGGCCAGCGGTGAAATCAGTTGTTTAGTGGTCAAGGAAGTAACACTGAGAACCAATTTGTAATATTGATCTTTTTCTTTCTGCTGGGACCAAAGCATTTATTAGTGCATAACCTGGTGGTTGTACTGAAGAGCATGGCTAGTTCAGAAATAACAACATTTTTGTGTGTCTTGAGAAAACAGATCTTTTTGCTCCCTTTTTCTTTTTGAACAATTGGATTCAGAAACAGAATGAGAGAGAATAGGAACAGGTAACTTGTGATCCTCATGGAAAATAAGCGATCATTTGGTTAGATGCTCACTACAAGATCAAAGGTGGTAGCAAATCATGTTTGGAAAATTTCATCAGGGTGTAAAATGAGAAGCTACACTAGAAGTATCTGTAAATGCATATAGATCAGAGATCTGTTCTATAGAACAGAATCCAAAAGATGTTACTTTCAAAGTCCACTGAATTAAACTAGAAAAATGGAAGCTTTGCTGTCAAAGCACATTTCTGAGATGTGTAGAATGGTGTTGGGAGCCTGGCTAGTCCTTCTAGTCCTCTCTAGTCAAGGGTTGATTTCTAACAAAGGAGAACCAGCAAGGAGAAACATTACTCTGGATTCTCTTGCAATGAGCAAATATACTGGATTTGGAAACAACTTGTTTTTGAAAGAGGTAATTTTCCAAACACAGAGAATCTTCTCTTCAGTAGTTCGAACAAATGTATTGTGACAAACCTGAAAATCAAAACCATACTGAGAAGACTACATTGGTTAGTGATATGCTGGCTTTTTAACAATTGAGAAAGATGGTAGTTCTGGCTAAAGGCCAATAGAAAAGGCCCTTTGCTCGGTAGTGACAGAGCAAAGACAAGTGTAATTGAAAAATGATACGAATGTATTAGAAGTGGAGACCGTGGAGAAATGACATGTAAAATATTGCAGAAACATTCATAGCTGGCAGGAACCAGAAATACACCTGTGATGGAATAATCTTAGTCATATGTAGATTTCCAGATTGTTCATGAAGACTTTAATAGGAGAATTTTTCAGTAATTGTCTTGATTTATTTATGGAGGCAGAACAATTTGTTATCTAAAGTAAGGGTACCTTGTAATCAGACAGTAGCTCAGAAGGACGTTATACCTGTTTACTCGCTTCCCAAAGCTGTGGTTTTATTACTCCATGCTCACTGGGGAAGGATGAAGTCCTTCAGGAGAAACTGGAAATCGAAGTTTGTTAGACACAAAGCTGCTAGAGAAAAGTAGTAGAGAAGTTGAATTCATTTGAAAGAATAATTCGAGGCTATAAAGCTGAACTAATCATGGTTACATTTTTATGGAAGATACGTGTTATCAAACAAATTTGTGTGTTTTGATTACTTAGTTGATTAATGAAATTGTGTAGAGCTGTTACAGATTTATTTTATGTGCACAGTCTGCAATTTAGGTGACTTAAAATCGCTTCAGGTATTGTTCCCCAAAGTAAGTGTTTAAATAACCCATCGTCTCCCCACCCTCTAACTACATTATTGGTGGGTAGTTTTGTTACTGGGGTAGCTGGACGAGATGAACAGAGAGGGAAGTGAGGTGCTGCTATTATTCTATGAGCGTGTGCCTCACACTAGGGCAGACTGCTGGAGGAGAAGCAGCTGTGAATGGGCAGAACATCTCAAATGTTCATTATGCAGACATAACATGCTTTTTAAATAAAAAGAAGTATGATCCCTGTTTTTACAATTAAGAAAATACAGTACCAAACTTCTGTTGACATTGTACTGCATCCCTGCTGGGATTGCTCTAGCAATGCTACTTGTGTTTCAGCATTCATGCAGCTGTGTCAGGCATATTTGTATTTCTGCAGTTGGTATAGGGAATTGTGCTGTAGCAACAGAAACACAGTTTTGTGGATACCTGTGAATAAATGCAATTATACATGTCACAGCAGGAGAGTAAACGGACTCCTTTTCTTGACGATTAAGACTGTAGAGGTGCATTCATGGGGAGAAGATAAAGGGTCGCAGAAGGGCTCTTTGATTAGCAGAGAAAAAGAAATGACAAGAACTAAGGACTGGAAAATGCAGCTAAGGACTACTGGAAAATGAGGCCTGGCAAATTCACAAGTATAAAATAACTGAAAAATGACATTATGTACAGAATTTTGTTGTAATTCCTCAAGTAAATGCTGGCTGTTCAAATTACAAACATAATAACTGTGCATTTCTAATTAAAGTGTGAGCTGGTCCAGGTGAAAAAATAATGAAATTGCTGTGGAAATTGAAGTGTAATCTTTGCCTGGATCCTGTATGGGAGCCAGTATTCCTGTAACTGTCGTTTCTGCCTTGCCTTAAAGGTGTTGCTTTATGTAACATGAAGTAATGAGTAGTGCAGAGTAAGATTTAGCTCTTGCTCAGAGGAAACAGGTTTAAAAACAGGCTGTTTTCACAGGAGTGCTTTTTCCTCTGTCTCCCTACTGATGCACCTAATTTTTAAATACGCTTCATCAAGAATTTTATGGACTCTTCTGAGTTATGGTTTAAAAAGTTAATTAGTCCAGTCTTTTTATTTATTTACCATTTGGGTCCATTGCTCACAGGCACTAAATCTCATTACTGGCATTGTTATCTGAGAGGTAGTCCCTCTCAGGTCTGAAGAATGGTGTGGCCTCATCTTTTTTCATGTTATTTCAGGGAAGATAGAGACCTAACCTCATTCAAAGAGGAGCGTCCTATTATTTTGAGAAGACACTGTTTCTGTGACAGATTGTCTACAGCTCCAAAGTTTGGCACTCCCTACTCCCCACTTTTTAACTTGCCAACTAAAGAAATGAGTTCTTTAATACAAACAAAATGACCACGTGGGTCATAACAAAGTCCAAGTGACTGAATCATTTGCCATTTTTATTCCAATTTAATCTGCACTGTAGACTGTACAACTAAGGCAAGATTGTCAGAAGCTTCTGAATGTATCGGGTGTTTTGAAGATGTCTAATTTGTTTTCATGCGACCTTTTCTGTTTGCTTTATCCATGTTTGATATGACTGTAGATAAGCTGTGTCAAAATATCAAAATTAATACACTTTTGTTTATTTTGTTTGTTCTGGTTTAAACATCTAAAATTAAGTGATTCACTCCGTTTGAAAATTTCTTATGATTTCATGCTTGCTTGGTAACTGTTCAGAAGATGAATTTATAACTGAAGTGACATTCTTGTTTTTATTACATGCAAATATACTCCCAGTAAGTCTTGTAGCTGGGAAAAAAAATCTCAGTGAAAACCTTACTGTAGCAACAAATACTTGTCCTGAACCTTATTTTAACCATGTTGTACTCTGAGTATGTGCAGATACGTTTCGGCAAAACACAAAATACTGTATTTCCATGAGAGTTCTTTTTGGGTTAGCTATTTAACCACTGTTGTTATTGAACATATCTTTGTTAAAAGCTTTGCTTTGCCCACAAATTCTTTTGTTTTATCCTTTCTCTTCACTGATAGGTCTCTCTCAGTAGCCGTTAGGGCTGTTAGCAGGAGTAATAAATCTTCCTTATTATTGTCAAGGTGTTTGACCACTGCAGTGCTAATGTTCAACTCTTGTTTGGTGATGATACATACATTACTTACGCTGTTCCTCTCCCATTTTCCTTGTCCTTAAGCTTGCTTTCATCACACTAGTATATGCAGCCTAGTGCACAAAGCCTCACTGATAGTTCTAATAGTGTGCTACTGCGGGAGGCTGCCCTTTTTTCGACTTTTTCCTTTATGAAAACCCTCTTGAAATAAGATGTCAAAGAAAAACATAAAAACATGGTACAAAATAGCAATAGATTGCTGTCAGTTATCCCCCCCCCCCGCGCCCCAGTTGAGTTTAATTTGAAATAAAGTCTCACAACAGATTGTGAGAGATTCTCGTGCAGTTGAAAGTAGAGCTGTGCTAATATGTCTCTGTTAGGAACAGTCTCACATAGGCAGAGTAACAGATCTTACAGCAATAATGTTGTTTTCGGCAGTGACATTGATTTGTTTATCAGATACGGTATCAAGTTAAACTGTTGCAGAATAGGGTAGGAAGAGAGCGTAGCAGGGTAACAGAAACCCAAAGAATATTTCCAGAAACCTAGCTTGGAAAGGAAACAAGGGTGTGCTGTTTGCCAAAAGCTTTGAGCTGTCAGCCTTCCCTCCTGCTTGCCTGGTGGCGCAGTGTCAGGAATCAGAATGGGGATAAAGAAATGTTATATTAAAAGAACAGAATTAATTCAAATCATGAAATATAAATTATGTTGTAATAATGTGAAGTTCTGTACCTAGAACTTACATTGGAAATCTAATTGCTTTTTTTAAAATTTCAACTGAATTTATTTTCATTGGGTGAGAATGTCTTTGTAAAATACGGAAAAACCTGATACAGAAAGCTGTAAAGTAAATACACAGGAAAGTAATTCTTCCGTTTTGGCCTAATTAATAATCACAATGTAATTTTAGCAACAAACATACAGATGTCTAATTATATTTCCCCTTCAATTTATTATTTAATATAAATAATTAAATTGTGATTGAGGAGTAACTGAAAATAGGTCATGGTAGCAAACTATTCTCAAAACATCAAGAAGACTGAGTTACCTGACCGATGTTGATCAGAGGGAAAATTCAGTAGCACTTTTAAACATTTATCACTGAGAACAGACATTTTCTCTGCAGGTTTGTTCCTGGAATGTATATGCTCTGTACTTTGCACTCAGTAAAATGTAGAGTTTATTTCTAGGAAAAGTAGCAGTAGAAGAATGCTCCTTTGTTACCTGTTACTCTGTGTATAATTCAATCAAAAGCCTTTTCTGGACTTGCTGTTTATGTCATTCTCTCTCCACCCAGCAATTTTTGGCAAAACCACCTATCATGCTCAGTGATTCAGAGACAAGTTCTTCTTTTGTTTATTAAAATCTAAAAAACAAAGATGGCATTCTTTCCATGGCAGGTGCATGTTGCCCTGCACTGTTCTGTTGTCATGGCCATGGGTGCCTTACATAGGTTCCTTCCACCTTCTGTTCTTTTCCTCTTGACCTGTACTCACCACCAAGTCACATTCTTTAACACTCAGCGGCTATGAGTCAACTTTGATTCTCTTCTTAGTCATTTATTATGTCTGGGGGTTTTTTCTTTTTCTCAGTTTTTTTACTTTTCCAGAAACCATCAGCAAAACAAAATCAAACCGTGTGTTCAATTTTGCTTCTTGAGTTACAGAAGTGAACAGGTGCCAGAGAGGTCCCCTGTCCCTGGAAACAAATTGAAGGTCAGGATGGATGGGACTTTAGGCAACCTGGTCTAGTTGAAGATGTCTGCTCATTGCAGAGGGTTTGGACTAGATGATCTTTCAAAGTCTGACCAAAATGGTTCTGTTATACTGTGATGAAGTAGAAAAAGGGAAAAGGTCAGATCCTGTTCTGGTGGTGGTGTAAGACAAATAAATTCCGTGATAATACAGCAGAATGTGTTAAGTGGGACTGGAATTTGTCTGCTAGAAAGCTTGAAAGTTTTAAGACAGAAGTTGATTGTCCTTAGCTATATATTGGAGGTATTTTGTTTGAATACTGGGAGAAGAATGGCTAAGCTGGTATATTATACATTTGGTGATGCTACACTGAGACTGTACGAGACAGTGCTGCATTCTTTGCTTTTAAAAGAGTTTAATGGCAACTGGTAACTGAAAGTGTTTTTTTAGAGGAATCAATCATGTCTAAAATATTCAGCTATCAATGAATTCAAATGACTATATATTGATGTTGAAAAACAACTATTATATCAGAGCAATATGATATATGTAACAGTTGACAGAGCAGAAAAATTCTTCCTTGTGCCCATGGAAATGATATAGCTTGTTAAATGTAGTATTTCATTTAAAAAGAAAAAGTGATGGTAAAGAGAACACGTTTAAGTGTATGCCTGTTTATTGTTCACAGATACTCTCAGCAAAAATGCCTTCCTGTGAATATAAAACAGATGCTGATGTTGTACTCCACTTTTGATGAGTATGGTTGTGTGATAATTACATATTATGTACGTGTGTACATCTTTGTAACGAGAAAGGAAGAGAAGTGTATTGATCTAATATGTACCCAAACGCAGGCATTGCTTGTGTTCTATATTTAGAAATCACTGAAGTGATTAGTACCAGTTCCTCTGGTACCAGGGAAGTGAACAGAACTTCTGACCGTGTAGCAGTGCCTTGTAATCCATAAAAATTAGGGCTTATTTGAAACTAGGTATTTGTGATGTATTGACATTTGTGTTTCACTGGTTTGTGAAGTACTAGTGTGCATTACTTCTTGAATATTGTAATAGAGAACTGGCACCATACTCAGGTTTTTTGTGTTTTTAGTTTGGGCAAACCTCATTTTGTAATTTGGAATGGAAATGTGTTTGAAGTTAAAAGACAACAGGGTCAGATACCAACTAACGCAGAGAATCTGTGGAAACTGGTTGTGGTTGCTTAGGTTTTTAATTTGTTGGAATTAATATATAGAGTCCTGTAAAATTCTGCTTGCCTTAGGCTGAGTGGTATGAAATGTAATTGAACTAATGAGTCACTGTGGTGAGACAATTTTTAAGAGTGTGGTGGGCTTCTTATTGTACAATATGATGGCACATATTTGCCCTTTTTTTCCCTCTGGTGATGCTGCCTGTTTCTGCATTCCGATCTAGTCTGTCTGTCAAGCACCCACGGCACACCTTCATATCCCTCCTAAAATCCTGTTCTGTATCAGTAGGCTATACTGTGTTCTTTCAGTAGTTACTCTTTATTTTGTCTTTTTTTAATGTTAAATCTGTCATCTTTGTGGCACAGATCATGTGTGATTCTGTTTTATGATGATTCCTGCATGTATGTAAGACTGCAGGTATTTTTATTTGTTTTACTCCCTGATCTATGCAGAATTTCATTGTGCAGACCTCAAAGTGCATTCCAACATGGTATAAGTCCTTTTTTTTTCTTTATGCAATGAAAGATGAAAATAGTAAATGTAAAAATGAACTTACTTATATTATTAAGGGAAATCAATGGCTGTGATCGACATAGCCTTTAAAACCTGATTTAATCTCTCAGAATAATTCCTAGGCTGCATTTTCTCTTTGTTATGAAGTACCACTTAATTGAATCTGACTTTCAAATGAATGAGCTTTTAATACTAAACATGAATATCTGGAGGATTTATTTAATTTTATAAAGTAGAGTCATGTTGTCAAGAAACCTTTCAAGTCTGAAAGCTTTTCATAAATGCTTATTTCAGATGAGGACACGATATAGGCTTATTTAGGTGTTGTGGCTTTTATGATTTTTTTCCCTTTTTAAATAAATGAATAGTATTTTAAGTTGATTTAAGAATTATTTATTGGAAGGTATGTAATCAGTAAAATAATGTTATGCCATTGATGCTAGAGCTGTTGTTCATCCTCTTTCTAGCATTGAGAATACAGAGGATAGTTAGGCAGAGAAAGGAAGTGTTATAAAAAAAAATACAATAGTTGGTGCTTAGGTTTTGTCGAGCATGTTTCTTTTCAGAAGAGCTTATTCTTGAGTGGTGTTTAAGTGATAAATGTGGAGCATATGGGATATAAAAACACACAAACAAAAAAAGCTTCTTGCATTATTAAATCTTCTTCCCCCTGTGCAGCTTCTCAAAATAAAGGATTTAAAGTCTTGTATAAACTAGAGATAGCTCCGATGGAATCAGCCCTGTGAATCAATACAGCTGAATGCAGGTGGTGGTTGCTTTCGGAGAGAAGCCCCAGAAACTGTTTCAGTATTGTTACGCAGTGATTTCAGAGAACAAACTATTATCAATCAGATAATAAAACTTCTTGATAGAAGTTGGGTTATAATTATTTGGTCTTTGTGGAGTATGGAGCTATAGAATAATTTTTTTGAGACTTCTGGTACGCTAAGTTATGAGCCTAGTCCTAACTAGGGTATGTTTCAAGTACTGGGATTATTTTGTTGGGGGTTTTTTACTGTTGTTGATTTTAAACCAAAAGCACAGTTTTGGCAATTCCCATATCATTAATAAATTCATGAAATAATGGCAAATTGCATTTTACTCCTTTTAAACTTTTTTTACATGCAACTTCAGGAAAGTGCTTTAGAAATCCTAAGTTTTGATATAATGCTGTAGTCAAGCTAGCTCTCGTATTCAAAGGTGTGCTCTGCTTTTATCTTCTTACTTTTATAGAAGCTAATACTTACTGAGAATTAGCCTTTTTATTATACTGGTAGCTAGTGGCACACAGAGCAGTTTATACAACAAAACAATTGAAATAATGGTAATTAATTTTGCAGTTCTTTGTTTTGTTTCCCCCTCCCCCCCAATAACTCTTAACTAAGTCAGTGGAAGTAGCCTCTATTCAGTGAAATTGCACATTTTTAAAAATCATAAGACAGAGCAAACCGCTCGACAAGCTGCTGTTTGGATGAATATCTTAATTATTGCTTACAGTGCTGTAGATGATGATGACTTCTTAGGGATTCTTGAGTCTTCATTGCAGGTATAATACGAAATAGAAGAACAGGATGTAGCATTCAGGGTATACTGTGGTTGTCCAGGAAATACAAAAATAGGGTAGCTAGAAGTTTTAGGGATTGGTTTGTGGCAAAGTAGTTGCATGGCTGAAACGAAACGTCATCGAAGGAGAACTGAAGTCAAAATCATATAAAAGTCATTGAGGGCAGAAAAGTTATCTTCTGTTTTAGCTGTGGAACTTGATGGCAGTATCTGTCTATGTACCTAGATAGCGTGGAATAAAAGTCTCTGTTTTCCACGTCGTGTTAGAGGTCTAGCTAAGCCCCTTTGGCATGAGAATCGGCTGTTGTATAGGGAAAGCTCTGTTGCCTGGTTGTCTTTTAGCATGAAGCCCAAATATGTCTCAACAGTGGTTTTTGCCTTCATTTAGTCTGTCTTTTTTCCCTTACCCTTTCATCTCTCCTATGTAGTTGTTCAGAACTGTGTATTTTCTATATAGAAACTGTGAATCTGTTTTTTTAGGCAAAACTTTTAACTTGTACAAGTACTGTCAGTTTTTGGGCCAACAAGATTCTTTTTGCTACATGAGAACTGATTCTGAACAATTAGCTGAGGTATATGTCACGTAAATGGCTTTATCTACATGCACATGGCAATTGTACGCTGGAGGAATTTGAAGTAAGGAGCTGTTAAAATAAGAGGTCAAAAATGTGTCCAAGTAGTAGCTGTATTATTTCAGATCAATGGTGTTTTTATGAATTAAATTTAAAAATACTGTACCATGCAAAATGTTGGATTTGTGCTTTAGAAAAGTATTCCCAAGTAGATATTTAAAAATTCTTTTATATTTACAGAGAAACTGAGCCATACAAATATTTTTAAAAGTTTGCACTTCTTTAAGGCTATTTATTTTCTAAAAAAAGAGGGCTGGAATATTTTTGACAAATATACACATGGTGTTATGCTAACAAACGGCCATGCAACATATATCTTACAGAATGAAGAAATTGAATATACAAGACCTACCTACTCTATTCAACATATATATATAGTGAAAATGTACAGTCTCACCAATAGATAAAAAAAGTTTCTTATTTGGCAGTAATTTCCTACAGTTTGTTCAGATATTCCACTCGACGTGTTTTGGTGAATGCTGAAATCTAGTCAGTGACAACCTGAGGTACTAAGCATTTCTGCCTTACTTCGTTGTCTTCAAAGGTGATCATTTTGTTCCTTTTAGGCTCTATCCATGAGTTGTGTATTACCGCGTTATTTGGCATGGGGTCTGCTTCCACTATTGAAACCACTCGCTTTTTCATCTTACTTTTCAGAACTTTTTGAAACTTTTGCCTTGTGAATGCATAAAGCAGAGGGTGAAATATCGTTGTTCCATATGCCATTACTAGAAAACATAATCGCAGCTTTACCAAAAGGTCACTTGGGCCCAAACATAGGATGGTAGTGTTTAAAACAGAGATGGGTGTCCAGCAGAGAAGGAATGTTGAGATAATCAAGAGGGACATTCTGAAGACTCTCTTTTGCCGTTCTCGTCGCTCCCGGTGCCGCTTTACTGCTCGACGTAGAGCAATTATGACAGATACAGAAGTCCTTACACCAAAAACGACATTTTTTCCTGCACTGCTGTGGGACATGTCTGTGGCGTCGTGCTGAGTGGTCAGAGAAATCGTTTTTTTCTTTCTAGCTTTCTTCTTTTGTCCTGTTGTAAATCTTGTACCAATCCGAATGTTTAGAGCCTGGAGTATTTTGGTGTATGTAATTAGCATTACTATTACGGTGAAGAAGAAGATTGGGATCTGGACGAGAAGGTGGTAGTACATTCCTAGCTCAGTGTGGTACTCGTTTGTACTCACGCACAAAAGTGTCTTATTTTCCCAAGTACTTGCACTTTGAAGACTGAAAAAGTTGACTTCAATAAAAGGAATCAGGAAGGAAAAAAGTGAAATGATCCATATTGATGTCATTAGTATCACAGCCCTTCCCATGGTCAGAATTCGATTGGCAGGTTTTACAGAGATGTCGTATCGGTCCAGCGTGATAGCGAAGACGTTGATAGCAGTCGAAACGCTTGCAAAAGAGACACAAGCCTCATGAAAGCAGCAGATGAGAGCTGTGTTACTCTCCAGTGAAAGCAGAAGGATAACTATAGTTAGAGGAATACATCCCACACAAATTATTACATCAAGTACATGAAGGTTCATTGTAATTATGTTACTGACAGAATTGATTAAGTTGGATTTCATACAGTAAAGTACCAGCACAGTGAGGTTGCTGCCAAGTCCCAAAACAATTTCTAGCATCAAAAATCCAGTGAGAGAAACTTGAAAGCTTAATGGGTATGACAGTGGTCGGTACATGTTGGTGTTGATGTCATCAATGGCATCTCGAACTGTAATGTTAGATTCAGACTGCATGGTGACTTCCAGATTGGGAGAGAAACACATTCTTTTGTTGCAGTTGTTTTTTCTCCTGAAAGGTGAAATAAAATATGGAACTATTTGACTTCTGTTTTTAAACACTTACTGTAGGTAAATGCTGGGGAGGTAGGAGAAGGAAAGGAAATAATCCATTCTTATCAAACTCTTTATTTACTCTGTGTTCAGAGTTTTAGTTGCCATGGAGGCCTCAAAAGCCTAAGCATCTAGCCTAAGATATTTTCCCTTTTAAAAGGAAAGCAGGGTTTGTTTGGGGGGGACAAAAAAAGGTAAAAAGCTTCCACTTAGACAGACAAGGCTTTATTTACAGTGATGTGGCTTTTACAAAGGGCCGATTTGTTGAATAAACTGTACTCCAGCATTGCCTGTGCATTGCCTTTGTGTTGTGTGGAGGGTCATTTGAGAAGAATGTTGTTAAATATTAACAAATTAGTTCTCAAGTTCATTTTAAAAAGGCTCTTGTGGAAAAAGAAAGTGATATGAAAATGGAGTCCTGTTGCTTATGTATCATAAAAAGAACATTTAAATTATTCGTCGAACTTCAGCAGCCTCTGTCTTTAAGGGTTTGCAGTAGTGTTGTGGGCTGAAACTTTAAGTTCTGTGATTGTGCAGATTTTTACAGAGCTTGAAGACTGCTGTTCATGTTTATCTGATGTGCCTCTACATGCATGAAACTTATTGCTACAGCAAATTCATGTAAGTTTGTGTAATAATGTATGAAAAACTACGTGAGTTTTAGGGACTAGGATTTTTTAATAAAAACATAGCATTTCCTTTTTCTGGTTTGAATATTCAGTTTCTTCAACAAATCAATGTTAGAGTGGAATGGCAGAGTATTTTATTTCATAATAAAATACATTTAATAATAAGGAATAATTTTAGGGAGTAGTAATTACAAAGAAAATAGTCTCTTTCAAGGGGTTGGGTTTGCTTTTTAGCAGTTTTTTGTTCTGGTGTTCTGGGGGTTTTTTGTGCCTTTTTTCCCCTTTTATTTGTTTTATACAAGCTGCAATTCAAACAGATGTATGTACATTGCTTGCTTGTTTTAGGAATATGTGACGCTCAAAAAGCAAGCATTTGTTACATCTAGGAGATTTATTTTGTGCCTCATCTGCTTTGTTTTATTCATGTCTATAGCTTATTCAATGTCTTGTTATGATATCTGAGGGTTTCAGGGGGTTTTTTAGGTAGCTTTACATTTAAATGGAGATGTACTTGAGATTTCAGTAAATTTAAACGCAGAGCTTTGTTACATTCTGGGTACATTAAAAATGGATAGCACTAAGGTGAACAAAAATAAAGTCTTTTTAAATGAAAGTATGAATTAAGCACACTTGGGATATGATGTGCAAATGGATTTCATCTGCAGTTCAGAAAAGCCTCAATTGCACACTACTGTTAATTACGAATTGTATGATGAAAATTCTTGGTATGCTTCAGCAGCTATTTAACATGTGCCTCTTAAATGCAAAAGATGTAAATTAGAACGTATTAGTCTCAGGTGTGAAATGAAACAAGAAATATTTCAAAAGCTGTGTTTAATTTCTAATTTAGGCAACCTCTATTAGGCTTATATTAACCCTCAGGATTACAATTTCCTCTCTGTACGCTGTCTTGGCTGTGAATGGGTTTCAGTAAACCATTCCAAATGCATTACTTGATAAATGGAGTTCTTTCGTGTTAGCAAAAAGCCAGGAGGAAATCAAAAACAGATCTTCTAGAACAAATGCTAGCCTTTTCTCTACAGTTATGCCAACTGAAATTTAGTGAAGACAGAAGACTTCAAATATGCTAATTTTTGGAATAGATTAAACGTAATTTTCTTGTTGCATTGATTAGATTGCAGTTATTTAAAAAGCAGAAATGTCCAAGCAGGGAGCAAATTTAGCCACTGCATCACCTTTCTGGACAGTACCTGTTCCCTTGCAGATGCTGAGCAGAGGTAGGGTGCATGCAACTGCTGACCTACCTGTTCCCTGTGCCTCAAGGGCCTTTCAGATCATTGCAGCAGCTTGTCATAATTTGATACACGGTGTCACTGACAGATATTTGACATGCACTGTAACCTGGATACCAAGTGGTAGTTCAGCTCTTAATTTCATTCTTTGCAGGTTTTTTTTTTCTTTTTTTTGTTCCAGCACTTCAGCAGCAAAAAATTCTGATTAAACATGGGGACTTCTTAAATTGCCTGAGATACTTCTACAGACCAGTGCATGTTCTGCATGTCTGTTCTGCGTTTCAAGCCAGCAGTAACATATAAACCTTCTTTTAAGTGATGTTAATTTCTTTCCCCTGTTGCATTTTGTGGCAGCCTGTTTTTATTTTCCAGGTTTAAAATAGAAAAACAAATTCTGATCTCTGTGTTCGGGGTGTATGTAGACATCCTCCAGTCTATGGTTGCATATTTCTCTTTGTATTATTCCTGCTCATTATTTTTGAGTGATGGCTTAGTCAAAGAAGTTGCTATATATCATAAAATCCAGTTCATGTGCTTTGAGAGTAACCATGAGTTACCTAATTTGGTTTATTTTCATTTAAGGAGAATACATAACAGACCATAAAATTGAGAGAAAGATGTCCATTAGTCATTATGATAAATAAGTTACTTAATGGGTAGTATAGAAAAAGCTTGATTAAACCCTTATTCAGCTTGCTGGTGAAGTATGCATATTCTCCTTTTGGGAATTCATCTTTCATTGTTTCTTCATGCATCAGTAGTTTCCACAATTCTGGTTTAAAATTATAAATCCCTCTTTAAGAAATGCTCACCATTTTAAGAATCAATGATTGCACTCTTCTTCTAATGAAAATCTGAGCAGATGTATTAGTCTTCCATGTATATTGTTGAAGTGCCATGCACGTAAATGGTAATACAAGTGTATTCCATGTTTTGTTTCTAATTCCTTTATGTCTTAAAAATACATTTTAGTGATGCATCCTGCTGCTTGTAGGTCATACAGCTACAAAGATACCCGGTCAACTGCATTCTTCATATTGTCACTTGTAAAACTGAATTAGTTGCTGCATGCCCTTGTGAAGGGGAGGAAAAAAAAGGTTAAAAGTAGGGCTTATCATTTCAAAATAAAGTAATGCAAGTATGTATTTTCTAATATCACTAGTTTAATGAGTAAAAGAGATGTCTAAAATGGGATCCTATAGATTACATAGAAAATCAGTTCTCGTATTCACTGCTTGCTAGTAAAAATACGGCATTCTTGTGTCAACACACACACATTTATTTTCTTGGACAAGTTTCCTCTTATCCAAATAGTGCAGCTCACAAAGAAAAACCTGACTAGAAGCAGTAACTGTTGGATGTAGAGTGTCTGTGACCAAAGCTACAAAATGTAGTTCTTATCTCTTGTGAGCATGTAGTTTACACATGCAGCTCTCTTGTCTCCTAATCAGAAACTGAGCAGAGTAAATGAGCTTTACAGGCAAATGCTTTTGTTTAAGATGTAACCTGTCACAATTTAATTTCTTGAAATCAAGGTTTAGCAGATCTGTGTTTTAATACAAATATAATGGCTTGAATGTACAGGGTAATAAAAGAAGTTGAAGGCAACAAAAAATGGGGATTTCTTAAGCAATCAGAGATCAGTCGTATTAGCCAACCTGCATGAAGCAGTAAGTATGCACTAATTACAGACTGTCTTCAAAGAGTAACTGAATAAATCCGTAACATATTTCATTGGCAATATTTGATATACTGCTACGGGAGGAAAAATTATTCCCCCTCTATTATGTGTTGTTTTCCCCCAATATGTATTAGCTTAAACTGTATTATGAACAAAAAACTGTTAAACTGTTTCATAGACAAAACAGCTTCTTAGCAGTCTACAAGACATTAATTCAAAACATTTTTATACCATTGTGTTTTTAATGGGGAGGGGGGGAATAGCCCTTTGATAGTTCCTAGCCTCAAATACAGCAAAATACTAGCACTTAATATAAGTTGAATCAGATCTATTCCCTTTTTTCTCCAGCTGATTTTGTTAAACATTGCTTATTCTGCATACCATAATAAGGAACAGGTCTTACCTCCACTAAAGATTTGATAAATTCTCGATGCAGGCGAAGCAGTTCCAGGTTGGAGGGATTCATTTTGTTCACTTGTTAGCAGAGTAGAAGTGAAAGAGGGTAATAAGCATATCTTCAAAAAATGACCTTAATGAAAATTTGTGCCTGTACTGTGCCATTGTTTCAGCATACTGCTAATGTATACAACTGCTTTACTTCTGCTTTATAGGCTGCTGCAGTCTCCCAGTCTTCCTACTGTAGAATCAATAAGCATCTGAAAATACATAATGAAAGTAATTTCACATACTGAAGGCTTCTTGTCTCCAGAGACACCACCGAGATTAACGCTTTCTAAAAAAGAAAAGCAGTGCTTCTGAGAGGAAAGCTTGCGATGGGCAGCTTTTGCAGAATGACAGCCTACCTTGTAGCTTCTCCTCACTGCAGAGAGATGCAGTGCATTCACTAATTTTGATTGGTCAGTGATGCTGGGCTTAAACTGTGCTTCATATATGGGACTGATGCCCTCCCTCCTCCAATTTATATAAGGATTCTTTTATAAAAGATCTAACTTTACAAATGATTTATGAATTCTGGAATATATTAAGGGCATGCTAGCTTTATTTTTACCTTTTTACTTTGTGTACACTGGAAACCACATGACACTGAAAAAAAAAAGGGGGGAGGATTAAACGTTTATTACTTTAAAAGCTTCCAACAGTCTATATTTGAATTTGCCTACTTTCATTTCAGTGATTTTTTTTTTTTTTTTTTCCCCTGTTCTAAGAACATCTCTGAAGTAAAACTGACTCGTTGAGCCATGCTGGATTTCACCTGTTATGTTTATATGCAGGTGAAAATTTAGGTCTTGTGTTCAGTAAATTAAATTCAAAACAAGTTGGTGCTCTCATACGTATTAGGAAAATTTCTGTGCAGGTTTGCAAAAAAAATCAGTCCTTTAAAATGGAGGGAGAATTCAGTCGAATTGTTGAATCAGAAAGGAACAACTTTTACGATCCGTCACTATGTACAATGTATGTGTAGTATTGTGTGTTGTTAAATTGATTGAAATGTTGACTTGTAAAATAACCTGGTGTGTTTCACGTTAATTTTGCTGGAGTCTTCACAGGATTCTGTTAATGATGTCTTGATCTTCACTTTGCATGTTGCAGGGAGTGTCTTCCGTTTTCACTTCCTTTGTCTTGCACTTTACTCCTGAATGTGTTATACCAGTGTAAACAGTGCTCGTAACCACATAATGAGTAAGAGGAGTGTAATACTTGTTTTAATCCCTACTACTGCTAAAATGTACTGTGGAAATAAATTCAGTATAAAACTCAAAATGAGAGTTTTAAAAAATTGGTTTGCTGAAACGAGTAATTTAAGAATATCTCTGTACAAAGTTGTTCTGTTGGTATTTTTTAAGCTCAGGTGTGGACCTTTTTCTGCACAGTTCTTACATTAGTGGACCTATGTATACATTACAATGGTAGTTTTGTCCACTTTTGAATGGATTCTCTGGTTTTAAGTTATTCATGCAATTATCTAATGCAGTTTTGTGACTCAGATGTCTACTTTTCTTTCTAGGTTGTTAAAGGACAGAATCATAGAATCATTATGTTTCTCTCAGACAAATATCTAGTATATTATTTACCTTTAGATACCAGCATACTTAATTTTCTTTAAAAAACAGCTTCATGTCCATCTAAAATGCTTCCTGTTCCATACTTTTTAGCATTCCAAAAATACCAAAATGAAGATGGCAGAACTTTTAACAAAGATCAGTAGGTACCAGCCATCTATGCTGAGTAGCAACTGATTGAGCTCTCTGAGCTCTGTATTGTCTGCATCCCAAAAATTTGAAACCAGTTATACTAGCATAACTCTTAAGGGTGACATGATAAAGAAGATTCCTGAAATGAAAATATATTAAAGAGATCCAGTTGCTTCACTTTGAATATGACTTAGGATAAGAAGGGAAGCCTGTCTATATTTAAACAGTTGAATCTTCATCTCCCGTTCTAATTCTTTAGTGTGTGCCTGCATAAAGATGGGGATACTGGATGAGCTACACTGTTAGAAAAAGATGTATATATGGAGGAGGATTGTAACAGGGTTTTGGAAATAATGTGAATATGAGGTTCAAATGCAGACAAAGGGGTCGTTAAAGACTTAACATAGTCTTTAATAAGATGATAACGGCAAAAGTTGTGTCCGCAAGAAGTGTTTGAGAGGAGTGATAGGGGACTGAGTTGTGAACATACCAACCTTAAGTTTTCTGAAGAGAAAATCATAAGAAGCAGTACCATATGGAGGCAATCAGGAGTAGGTGGATGGATAGACATACTTACAAGCCATTGCTGTGCAGATGCTAGTTAAGATGGTGTGAACAGATGACATCATCTTCAAAGGGTAGATAGGGAAGACTGGGCAAAAAAAGCCGTGTGCAGACACCCAGCATAGACAGAAAAATGTTCTGTTCTTCTACCTGTCTCTGTATTAGTATAGAATGAAAGAGAAATAATTTGACTGATATTTTGGGATTTAGGGAAGTGAAATGTGGGGTGGAAATGTGATGAGAAGGTAGACATATTGGGGAACAGGAGGAGACTTATAACGTGAACTTACTGATGATTTGTGTTAGGAGTGAGGATGACAACACAAGGGGAGACTTGAGACCCACAGCGTAACAGAGAATACAGCTGTGAGGGGTTGAAACTGCTTGGCCCATTGTGTGGAGAAAAATGCAGAGGCAGAAGCTTGAAGCAGAGACATGTGCATGTGAAAGGTGCTGAGAGCACAGGAGTAGAAGTAACCACAATTGCCATTGCGTACACTCCTGAAGTACTTCAAATCGAATTCAAGAGTCATAACGGTCACAGTATGTTTTTCTGTTTCAAGTTTACGTTTCAAGTCCAGAAAATGGGAAGCTGTTGCATGTTTCTTGGTCTTCTTCCATCTTTTATCTCCTATCCTGTGCTCTGCACACAGGAAATAATGTCCTAGCATCACCTGTTACTGCATTCCAAAATGTTAGGTCATTTGTACATCTGAATGTCTTGATGTCTGTTGGTGAGTTGATAAGATCACCCTAAATGCAGCTCCTTGCGCTGCAGTTTATTAAATAACCTTGCTTTGTTTAGAAGACTTCTTAGGCTCACAGGGCCTAGCAGGGCCAAATGGAATACTCAATTCTGGTGTTTTTGATCCAAGTCCTTGATTTTGCAGCTTTAGCAATCTTCTAATGAGCTTTAGGGTTTAACATTACATAAACCTATCACAGACTGTCTTAACGTCCAGGTGTCACGGAATAGGCACATTCACAAAGATCTTTATTGGCACAGCTTCTAGAAACTGTGTCAGCTTATTTAACTTGTTCTTGGCATTATTAATTTTTCAGTTATAGTTATCTCCCGAGTGCTTCAGCGGTGCTTTCTGTTCCTTTCTTGGGGCTGCATGCCTTGTTTCCTAGTTTGAGTCTTGCTGCTCATTTGGTGACTGATTAGAAATTTACTGCTTGTGGGTCAATGTTATCTGTTGTTGTATTTGCAAGATACTTGTGCTCCTAACCTCTACATTTTTCAGTGACTATAATCTGTTTAGAGCTTAAGTCACTTTTGCAAAGGGTTATTGTGTGATCTTGGACACCTTAGCCTGTTGTTTTTCAGCAGTATTTGCCTGGTGCGCTCACACAATTCCACCTGCACAGATCCTCCTGTACCTTGCACTTACCTACACTGGGCAGTGATAACCAGTGCTTAGTGCATCTTGTCTGCATAGGTCATTGCTTGTAACTGTTATTGCAGCATGTGATCCTATTTAAATTACTTTCTTACCTCACTGCATCTCAGTTTCCTCAATGATCTGTTGCAAAGAACTTTGTCAGAATGTTTTGGAAAATCTAGTAACTTTACTAGTACCGAGGGAAAATAAGCAGTGGGTAATGGTGGTTCCCACTTGGGGATTGTACTTGCGTCCTTCTTGTGCTGGATTTGTGATCTGTTTTTCATGTACTGAAATTACAGCTTGCTGGGCTGGATCTTGCCACAGTGTGTGGATATGTTGGAAAGATGTGTATCTGACTCCTATGTAGTATGCAAGTTCCAGTTGTAAAGCATTTTATTTCTGTTTAAGAGCAATATGCTGAATAGATGATAAAACTGCTAGAACTTATGTGTAAGTATCAGACTGACTCTGAGGCTAATGAAGACACTTGCTTCTTTTGACACAGGTACTTTATCTCATTATTTCAAACACAGGAAAGCAATATGATTTTCTCATAATTAAGATGAAATGCTTACATGGTGTGCCTAGTAGCAAGCACTCTTCTAGCTGAAATTAAGACACAAGTATTACGATCTTAATTACCCTGTGAGGAGAAGTTGAACACAACATGAATAGGTGTCACAAATAAACCATGTCCCATTAATTCTGATAAGACCACCCAGTGTAAGGGTTACCAGTGCAATGAATGCATACCCTGCAGTCTCAGACACTTGGTTGATCTGATTTGAAAGCTTGTGAAAAAGATCTCGTAGACTTCCTTCCTTTAAACTTAAAAGTACAGTGGCTGTGCACAGTACCTCTCTGTTATCAAATAACTGCAGTGACAGGAGCATGCTTTGTTTTCTTCAGTCAACAAAATTGAAGCAGCGAAGGTTGAGGGCAGCCTTGTTTTCAGCGACCATGAGATGGTAGAGTTCAGGATCTCATGTGGCAGGGACAGAATAGCTACCAGAACCACAACCCTGGACTTCAGGAGGGCCAACTTTGGCCTTTTCAAGCAATTGCTAGGGGAAATCCCATGGGACAGGGTACTGGCAGGTAAAGGGGCCCAGGATAGCTGGTTCACATTCAAAGACCACTTCTTTGAGGCCCAAGATAACAGCATTCCAACAGGCAGGAAGTCAAAGAAGGGAGCCAGAAGACCTGTGTGGTTAAACAGGGAGCTGCTGGGCAAACTCAAGAGGAAGAAGACAGTCTGTGGGTGATGGAAGGAGAGGATGGTCACTTGGGGTGATTATAAGGCTGTAGCAAGAGAATGCAGGGATGCAACTAAGAAAGCTAAAGCCTACAATGAATTAAACCTTCCAAACAGGTCAAGGGCAACAGAAAGGTCTTCTTCAAGTACACTGCAGGTAAAACTAGCAGCAGTGTAGGTCCCCTGCTGAATGAGGTGGGTGCCCTGAAGAAAGAGGATACAGAGAAAGCAGAGCTACTGAACACCTTCTTTGCCTCTGTCTGTAATTCTGGAGACTGTCCTGTTATCAGGCCCCAGAGGAATTTGAGGCAAGAGAGTAGTTTGCCCTGGATGGTGAGGACTGGGTTAGGGATAGGTTGAGCAAGCTGGAGGTGCATAAATCCATGGGACCAGATGAGATGCACCCACGAGTGCTAAGTTCGATGGTGGCTAAGTCTTTGCTAGGCCACTCTCCATCATCTTTTCTAAGTCATGGGGATCAAGAGAGGTGCCTGGGGACTGGAGGATAGGAAATGTCACTCCAATCTTAAAAAAGAGCAAACTCAAGGAGGACCTAGGTAACTACAGACCGGTCAGCCTCACCTCCATCCCATGAAAGGTGATGGAACAATTTGTTTTAGAGGCTATATCAAAGACAGGAGGGTCATTAGGGACAGTCAGCATGGCTTCACCAAGGGAAAGTCGTGCTTGACCAACATGATAGCCTTTTATGAGGGCATAAGCAGGCTGATAGATGATGGCAGAGTGGTGGATATGGTCTATCTTGACTTGAGTAAGGCATTTGACACAGTCTCACACAACATCCTGGCAGCCAGACTGAGGCAGTCTAGATGATTGGGTAGCGAGGTGGGTCGTGAGCTGGCTGCAGGATAGAAGCCAGAGAGCAGTGGTCAATGGGACAGAGTCTGGTTGGAGGCCTGTATCTAGTGGAGTGCTCCTGGGGTCGGGGCTGGCACCAGCACTATTGAATCTATTCATTATTGTCTGGGATGAGGGATTAGGGTGCATTGTCAGCAAGTTTGCTGATGACACAAAGCCTGGAGGTGTGGCCAACACCCCAACGGGCTGGGGTGTTCTGGACAGGCAGTGTGACTTGGACAGGCTGTAGAGCTAGACAGGGAGAAATGTAATTAACTATAACAAGGGTAAGTGTAGAGTCTTGCATCTGGGAAGAACAACCCCAGGTACCAGTATAGGTTGGGGAATGACCTGTTGAAGGGCAGTGTGGGAGAAAGGGACCTGGGGGTCCTGGTGGACAGCAGGAGCCAGCAGTGTGCTCTTGTGGCCGAGAGGACCAACAGCATTGTGAGGTGGATTAGAAAGGGAGTGGTTAGCAGATTGAGAGAAGTTCTTCTTCCCCCTCTACTCTGCTCTGGTGAAACCACACCTGGAGTTTTGTGTCCAGATCTGGGCCCATCATTTCAAGAAGGACACAGAGCTGCTGGAGGGAGTGCAGTGTAGGGCAACGAGTATGATGACGGAAGTAGAACACTGCCCTTATGAGGAAAGGCTGAGAGAGTTGAATCTATTTGGCTTTAGGAGAAGAGGAGTTTGTAGGGTGACCTCATTAATGTCTGTAAATATGTGTAGGGTGGGTGTCAGGAGGATGGAGCCAGGCTCTTCTCATTGTCATCTACTGACAGGACAAGGGGCAATGGGTGTAAGCTTGAAGATAGGAGGTTCCATATAAATATCAGAAGGAGCTTCTTCACAGTGAAGGTGATGGAGCGCTCGAACGGGCTTCCCAGGGGGGTTGTGTAGTCTGTGTCTCTGGAGATGTTTAAAACCTGCCTGGATGTGTTCCTGTGCAACTTGGCCCAGGCTGTGTCAGGGGGATTGCACTGGATGATCTTTCGAGGTCCCTTCCAATCCCTAATGTTCTGTGATTCTATGAAAATAAAATCTACGGGCAGCAGTTGGGTGCCCTCACTCCACGTTACAAACTGTATTGGTAGGAGTGATTAAAACCCCTTGTCAGGGCCCTGTGACATCAGGCTGGCAGTGGTGATACCCCTCACGTGAGTTTCTGACATGCAGTGCTGTGCATTTACTTGTCTGATTTGTATTTTTTAATGATAAAATACTTTGTCTTCTCGTCTTTGCTAACTTAGTTCTCGTGTTGTTATTTTTACAAGGTTGTTCAAGGAAACTTACAGAAAATCTGTTTATGTAGTGTCATAAAAATACATGTGAGAAATGTTAAAAAGATAAATTCAAACCAACAAGGAAATTGAACCAAGCTAATGCAGTGGCTTCACCACGTACTCACCTGAAAGAACAGTCATTTGGTTCACGTGCATGTTCTAAATTTAGTGTTAGTGTAATCCAAAGTTTATTTTCTTTCTTCCGGTGTTGTTTTGGTACAGCTGTTTCCATCTCTGTAATATAGTTTAACTCTTTTATTTGTTTTTGAAAATTATCTCTCACTTTCTTACATGGCCTAGAAATATGATACTCTTGATATTTTCTGGGTTTTATTTAAACAAATATATTGTAGCTCTACAATCTAACATAACTACCTGTACTGTGTTTAAAATGCATGCATATGAAGAACTAGATTTTTTTATGGAGCTTTCAGATACCAAGGAATTTTGTGCCTAAACTATTGTTTCAGGTTTTTTCCATCTCCTGAAGTATTTTTAACCTCACTGCATAATTGTGGTGCTTGAAATCACTTATTGTAGGGCTAAAGCAAACCAAAGCTTGTAGGAAAAATGTTTTCATTTGCTCCTTTTTGGGAGAAGGCTGAAGAAAAAAGTGTCAGTGTTATGTCTGAGGAAGGGAATACTTTGTATGTGGTTGATGCCTGCAGTTTGCTTTTAGTCACTAAGCTAGAGGTTTACATTTTATTTTATCAATAAAATCTTGAGCAATTGAAAGTGTTTGGTGGAGACACTTGATATACTGATAGATGATTAGCAGGTACTTGTTTATCGAGAAAAAACTTACTGAATTCTTCAGCAGCCTTCACTGATTAAATGGAAATATGAAGATAGCATGAGTGATAGGAACTGCACAATGTTGTTGGAGTGGGAAAGAGGAGGAGTGTTATTTTTGGTGACAATATGGAGCAATATGACTGGGTAGGCGAGCAACCCCAGAAATTTTTACTTGTGGTTAGGAGCTCCCAGAGGAAATGTGGAAGAGACAACATAGAAACCACTACAACCTGTCAACAGGAAAACCATGCGACTTATTAGATGCTGACTCTGCTGTCTTCCTAAAGGAGAAATTGCCATTCTGATACAAGTGGAGGTCTTTTCCAGTCCTCATTCTTTCCAGAGTAGATAAGATGTCCAGTAAGAAATGGTTCTGCCTGCTGGACAGCAGAATATAGAGAACATTATTTCTCTTATTAATCAAGCAAATTAGTTTTAATGTGAGGAAAGAATGGAAGGAAAGGACAGCCTGCCCTTTGAAAGTGGTTACTGTTTTCATCTTGCATGTGGTTAGGTTGGGAATGTTTGTCTTTGAAGTTGTTTTATGTTATAATACCTTTTATACCTCCTTGCTGTCAAAGGAGGAAGCAAAGCTGGGCTGGCCCTTCCTGTTTCCCCTGCTCCAGGTAGCTGGTGTGTTCCCCTCCCATATTTTTCATATATTCTTCAAAAAACCTGTTTCAATCACAAAACATAGACCTTTCTAGGTCTCTATTTGTTTATTGAGTTCTTGATAGTCAGCTGTGTAACACTCCCACTCCAAAATCTTTAAGCCGGTATCATCACAATATCAATATATACTTTGGTTTATGGTAGAATACTTCAGCAAAAATTTTCCAGTGGTTTTTGAGGACATCTGTATGTAAGGGCTGGGTGGCTCTTTGGACTGTCAGTTAAATGTACACCTTGATGAATGTTACAGGCTGTGATGATAGCAACCAGTTAGAGTATAAAAGCCACTGCCAGTCATCTTGAAGCCTGTAGGCAAAGCAGCTCTTGCAGTATACTTTGGGGCAGTAAAAGTTGATTCTAGTCACAGAAATTTCAGTCTGTATTCCATGCACTTAATATTGAGCAAGTACATATAGACAGTTAGAGATAGTGTGGATGAACAATTTAACTAAGGGTTTGATCTGCTTGTATGATGCTTGTGATCACAATAACTGGGCATCCTGCATCTGCCTCATAGTTTCTCTTGACATCATTTCGTTTTGTAAGAAAAACCAGGGTGACTACATGTTAAAAGCCTAGGGGCAGATCCAAAAGTCTGTCTGCGTTTTGTGAATCTTTTCGATCTCTATAATATGGCCTATTTATTTTTGAAAAATAAATATGTATCTTTTATATATAATTTTTCTACATTTATTCTCTTTGCAGGTTTTTAAGCACAGATTTTTTTAATGCCTCGCTAGACTTGACAAAGAAAGTTAAGCCGAGGCAAAGCTTTAGAGTAATAGTAAGCAAATTGAGGTTTTAGTGGAAAAACTAGTTCATGTAATCTAAATCTTCTTTTCAAGAAGTTGGGTTTTTTTCCTAAAGTAATGTATTGGTGAAGTAAGAATATAAATGACTTTTTGCACTAACATCTTTTCTGTCTAAATTGCTTTAAGCCCTCAACTGCATTGAAAGAGGAGTAAAGTAAACCCCTGAACATGCAAATGATGAGATAAAAAAATAATGAAACATTATAGTCTTCTCTATGTCATAATCTAGTTTTTTCAATACTAAATAAAAACCCACAGCTCTCTAAGGAAACAATCCCTGCAGCATGCACAGATTACTAAACACAAGACAAAAATTCAGAATCATAGAGTCATTAGGGATTGGAAGGAACCTTGAAAGACCCATCTAGATGCTGGGCATCTTCCAGAAGCGATGTGTCCTTCTTGAACAGAGGGACCCAGAACTGGACACAATACTCCAGATGTGGTCTCACCAGGGCAGAGTAGAGGGGAAGAAGAACCTCTCTCCATCTGGTAACCACACCCCTTCTGGTCCACCCCAGGATACTGTTGGCCCTCTTGGCCACAAGAGCACACTGCTGGTTCATGGTCATCCTGCTGTCCACCAGAATTCCCAGGTCCCTTTCTCCTACACTGCTCTCCAACAGGTCAGTCCCCAACCTGTACTGGTACTTGGGGTTGTTCTTGCCCACATGCAAGTCTCTACACTTACCCTTCTTACAGTTTGTTAAATTTCTCTCAGCCCAGCTCTCCAGCCTGTCCAGGTCTTGCGGAATGGCAGTACAGTCTGCTGCTGCTGGGGTGTTGGCGATACCACCCAGCTTTGTGTCATCAGCACACCTGCTGACAGTGTACCTCCAGTTTGCTCATCTTATCCCTAACCCAGTCCTCATCATCCATGGCAAACTACTCTCTTGCCTCAAATTCCTCTGGGGCCTCAGCAGTCTGAGACTTGATATCAGGACAGCCCTCAGAATTACAGACAGAGGCAAAGAAGGTGTTCAGTATCTTTGCTTTCTCTGTATCTTCTGTCTTCAGGGCACCCACCTCATTCAGCAAGGGACCTTCATTGCTGCTAGTTTTAGTTTTACCTGCAGTGTACTTGAAGAAGACCTTTCTGTTGCCCTTGACCTGTCTTGGAAGGTTTAATTCAATGTAGGCTTTTGCTTTCCTAGTTGTGTCCCAACATTCTGGCACCAGAGCCTTATAATCACCCCAAGTGGCCATCCCCTCCTTCCATCACCCATAGCCTGTCTCCTTCCTCTTGAGTTTGCCCACAGGTCTTCTGGCTCCCTTCCTTGACTTCCTGCCTGTTGGAATGCTGTTATCTTGGGCCTCAAAGAAGTGGACTTTGAATGTTAATACAGACTCATGTTTGGAGAATACTGCCCCTGGATTTTGACATCTAGGAATTTTGCTGCTAACATCACGTGGGAAGTGTAAAGGTATTTGCTAAACAAAACCTTACAGGTCTTGTAGGACCTAACAGTTAAAGAAATCAACTGGATATAGTGCTTTGTGGACAGTACTCTAATTGTGCCGTACTGGAGTCGCTTTAAATTTGTGTACTAAGTACCCTGCACGTTTCTCCTTCCCTCATCCCTTATAACCTGTATCTTACATGTGTGTATGATGGGGCAGAATTTTGAAGAAAAGATATGTCTATTTAGGGTGAGCTGGGCATGGAGTTGGTAGGATGAATTTCTGATGAGAACTAAAGGAGTCAGATGCAAAGACATGAAATGTGAGAATTCCTACAAGGGTTATTGAGCCATTATTTATATTTGCTTTCTGTGTTTTCCTGGTGAACTTTTGGTATAAGTTGGCAGACAATGTTGAATGTAGTTTCATGGTTGCTTTTGTAGGAAACTGCTAAAAGCCTGACTTCTTCACTTTGGTACCACATTTTAATTCCTTTGGGTAATAATACCATGTGTGGCAGTTTGCTAGGTAACATCATGTGGCAGCTGGGCACAAGATTGCCTTGAGTATATTTGCATATCCACAACACAAAGAAATGAGAATGGAAGTGGGATTGATCCCAAAAATTCCAAAGACCAGCAGCTGCAAAGAGCTGTGGTCTGTAGAGAGTCCACATAAAATTGCTAATCTGTAATTTTAAATCTTTGTTTAAATTTGTCATTACGATGCATGTTCATTTTCTCTTTCTGTGCTTGCCTAAAAGCCTCTCTATTTTCAAAGTATTTTTTAAGATCTGAAGAAATGAATTCACCAAATCACAGATCTTTTTAATTTTTTAGATTTTTTTTTTTAGAAACACATCCAGCTGATACAATTTAATATTCTGTTCTTGTGCAGTCTTGGCTAATGCATCTGTTGAATGAATAAATAAATCGAAAGAAATGCAGTTTTAATTCTGGCAAAAAGTATTTTTATTGCTTGCTTGTAAAATTGGCAGCAATATTGTACTCTGACATAGCATTATTGGTTACTGACACAGTGGAATAATCAGAGCACTTAGAAATAAATGTGAATTTAGCTGAATTTTCCAGCTTAGGCTTTTATTTATTGTCTTTAATTCTAGCACCTGCAAAATAACACAAAAAACTCTTTTCTGTTTTGGCAAATATTACACATTTACAGATTAATCTCCACTGATTTCTGTTTTCTAGCAAGTGCTTGCTAGATGTAAAAGCATTCTGACACTGTGAACAGGTCACAGATTGGGCTAACTTGTTCGTTGACTAAGGCTCATGAGAGCAGCCAGGCAGCTACTGATACATCCTCCAGACAAAAATATATTTCATTTTTTTGGTCTGCTTTTTAGTTTTTCACTTCTTTCTGAGTAATTTATCTGTTTGCTTTGGTATTTGAATGGTATTTGAATTTTCAGTGAGTAAATTCCATCATGCTGCTTCTGTGAGGACAAAATAGTATCCAAATAATTCTGGTTGTAGTACCCAACTCTACAGTGGTCACTTTTTCTCAAAAGATCTGCTTTGTCCATCTGCCAGGGCCTTCCCAGCACTTGTTCCAGATCCTGGAGTTTTGGAGTACTGGCTCATCTGGAACAAGGCTTGCTGGGTTGCTCTTGAACGATCTGTGGTTGTTCAACTCAATTAGAACTCTGCTGTTAGCACTGCCTCCAGCAAGCGGTGGTTCTGTCTTGTTCACTTAAACAGTGTCTACAGCATAGTTACCCTGAAACTCCTCTGACTATGGTACATGCACTGTAGTTGTATTTTGTATGAATAGATGCATGTGTGTATATAAAAAGGTGTGACATTGCTATAAAATTTACTTTAACTCTGTAGAAGTGGTGTGAATCACAGTCATTGGCAATGGTTTCTGTAGAAGCAGTTGTTATTTAATCAGTTGGTTTTCTGCCTTTCTAGCAAGACTCTGCAGACTGAGAAATTTATGTCAAATATTTCTTCTCCTGGTCTTTAATTGTTACAAGTTTTTAATGTCTTTGCAGACTGCAGTGGAAATGGAGTTACAAAAGATTTTCTATGACAACAGCGAATTGATGTGCTTCAGTTGCTTTGTTACAACTAAGTCGCCACTTAACAGGAATTAGCTAGCACCCTGTCCTTAAGATTTTTTCTTTCAGAGTCAACATTACAATTAACTGCAGTCAGTAAACCCTTTCATGCTTGTCGTTGTTTCACAGAAATCTTGGTCTTGGTCTTCTAACATCCAGGGATCAGCGAATCACAGGATAGTCCTGGTTGGAAAGGATCTCCCAGATCACTGAATCCACATATACACAACAAAAACCAAAACCCAAGCACCAAACTCACTCAGCCGAATAAAACAACATAAACCCTCTGTAATCTCTGCCACTAGAACAGGTCCTGAAGCCCAGTGTCTTCACATTTCTTAAATACCTCCAGGGATGGTGACTCAACCGTCTCCCTGGGCAGGCTGTTGCAGTGCCTGACCACTCTTTCCCTAAAGAATTTCCTCCTAATATCTAATCTAAACCTCTCTTGCTGCAACTTCAGACTGTTTTCTGTGGTCCTGCAATTATTGACTTGGGAGAAGAGGCTAATACCCACTTCTCTACAACTGCTGTTCAGTAGTTGTAGAAGGCAGTGAGGTCTCACCTCGGCCTCCTCTTCTTCAAACTAAACATGGCTGGTTCCCTAAGCCTCTCCTCAAATGACTTGTTCTCTACATCCCTCTTGAGCTTGGTAGCTCCCCTCTGGACACATTCCAGCACATCAAATGTCCTTCTTATAGTGATGGCCCAGAACTGAACACAGGACTTGAGGTGAGGCCTTGCCAGTGCTGAGTATCGGGACATGGTAACGTCCCTATTCCTGCTGGCCATGATATTGCTGATACAAAACAAGATAAATAAATTTTTTCTGTGCCCATGAAAATCCTCTTCTGGTGACATATGTAGATTGAACACTACACTGCTGTCCAACAGGTCAGTCCCCAACCTATACTGGTACCTGAGGTTGTTCTTGCCCAGATGCAAGACTCTGCACTTACCCTTGTTATAGCTCATTAAATTTTTCTCAGCCCAGCTCTCCAGCCTGTCCAGATCTTGCTGAATGGCAGCACAGTCTGCAGGGGTGTCGGCGACACCACCCAGCTTTGTGTCATCAGCAAACTTGCTGACAGTGCATGCCAATCCCTCATCCATGTCATCAATGAATAGATTGAACAGGACTGGTCCCAGCACTGATCCCTGGGGCACTCCACTAGATACAGGCCTCCAACCAAACTCTGTCCCATTGACCACCACTCTCTGACTTCTACCCTGTAGCCAGTTCACGATCCACCTCACTACCCAATCATCTAGACCACACTGCCTCAGTTTGGCTGTGAGGATGTTGGTGAGACTGCGTCAAAGTCAAGATAGACCATATCCGTTGCTCTGCCATCATCTATCCACCTGCTTATGCCCTCATCAAAGGCTGTCATGTTGGTCAAGCATGAC
>VXBP01009818.1:92101-175073 GCA_013400115.1 Rhinopomastus cyanomelas | reverse complement strand
CAACTTCAGACTGTTTTCTGTGGTCCTGCAATTATTGACTTGGGAGAAGAGGCTAATACCCACTTCTCTACAACTGCTGTTCAGTAGTTGTAGAAGGCAGTGAGGTCTCACCTCGGCCTCCTCTTCTTCAAACTAAACATGGCTGGTTCCCTAAGCCTCTCCTCAAATGACTTGTTCTCTACATCCCTCTTGAGCTTGGTAGCTCCCCTCTGGACACATTCCAGCACGTCAAATGTCCTTCTTATAGTGATGGCCCAGAACTGAACACAGGACTTGAGGTGAGGCCTTGCCAGTGCTGAGTATCGGGACATGGTAACGTCCCTATTCCTGCTGGCCATGATATTGCTGATACAAAACAAGATAAATAAATTTTTTCTGTGCCCATGAAAATCCTCTTCTGGTGACNTGGGATGGAGGTGAGGCTGACCGGTCTGTAGTTACGACTTACGCTGTCTCCCTTAGAACATGCGGGTGCATCCTNTGATGGAGAGTGGCCTAGCAATGACTTCTGCTGTCTCCCTTAGCACTTGTGGGTACATCCCATCTGGTCCCATGGAATTATGTACCTCCATTTTGCTCAACTTATCCCTAAAGCAGTCCTCATCAACCAAGGCAGGCTCCTCTCTTGCCTCAACTTCCTTGGGGGCCTCAGCAGTCTGGGGCTTGATATCAGAACAGCCCCCACATGTATAGACAGAGGCAAAGAGAAACAAAACTTGTCTCCTGCTATCATTTGATAAAATATCCAATAATGTGTTTTCCAAAGTGGAATCCTCCTTCCAAGAAGGTACCCAAAAAGAATGAATGTTGAATTGGAGATAATGAACTTGCTGCCAAGAGGCTTTCCAAAGTGGGGTTTTCACTGAAGATGATCCCGCTGCAGTGTTGATGTAAAAATCTGTGCAAGCCATGATTTGTATGGACATTTTGACTCCAGTTGTATTTGTTTTCACGATGGGCAGAATTCCCTCCACCTCATACTCTTTCAATGAACAAAGTTTTTCTCTTGGAATTTCATAGAATCATAGAATCATCTACTTAAATGTATCAGAAGAATGAACATTATCTATTTGGAGCTGGGAAGTGGGAAAAAAGGCACAGATGTATATACAGTACTACAGCCAATCTGTTGACATTTAGATTTTTGTACAAATCAGGGAACAATATTTCTGTCTTTTAATACTTTTAATCTGAAACTTCCTTTGTGTACACAAACCAGCCAGCTGAAAGTGTATCATTTAAAAGTGTAGGACAGTTCTCCACCTCTCCCTCTTCAGTAGTAGTTATGTTTGTTGTACTCTTTGGCGGTAACAAATTAAAGGAAAACAATTTTAGGTAAAAAGTCAGTTGGGAATGGATGAAACATTGGACAAAGATGAAGAAAATGAGCCAGCAGTGTGCCCAGGTGGCCAAGAAGGCCAGTGGCATCCTGGCTTGTGTTGGAAACAGTGTGGCCAGGAGGAGTAAGGAGGTTATCATCCCCCTGGCACTGGTGGGGACAAATGTTGAGTGCTGTATCCAGTTTTGGGCACCTCTATTAAAGAGAGATGTGGAGGTGCTGGAGCAGATGCAGAGGAGGGCAACTAAGCTGGTGAAGGGTCTAGAGAATAAATCTTCTGAGGAAAGACTGAAAGAGCTGGGGCTCTTCAGTTTGAAGAAGAGGAGGCTGAGAGGAGACCTCATCACTCTCTGCAACTAGCTGGAAGGTCATTGTGGAGAGGTTGGTGCTGGTCTCTGCTCATAAGCAATAAGTGATAGAACAAGAGGAAAGGGGTTCAAGTTCAAACAGGGTAGGTTTAGACTTGATTTTAGGAAGAATGTTTTTCACAGAAAGGGTGGTCAAGCACTGGAGTGGGCTTCCCAGGGAGGCGGTTGAGTCGCCATGCTTGGATGTGTTTAAAGATCATTTGGATGAGATGTTGAGGGATCTGGTGTAGGGGTGAACTTGTAAGGTGGGGTAGATGGTTGGACTCGATGATCCTGGGGGTCTTTTCCAACCGGAGTGATTCTGTGAGTGATGCTTCTGTTGTAAGAGGACTTGGCTTGTAACTTTGGTTTACATGTGAAGTTGTTAATTGAGTAAGTTAGTTTGTGTTCAGCTTGATCCTTCTATAAAAATGCTTAAAACAGTAGCAAAAACTGGAGTGACATCTACAGATCAGAACTGTAGGCAAGTGATGTCTACTAAAAGTTATTTTAAAACATAGAATCTCTGTTGACCTTTGAGCAATTTTACAAACTGCAACCTTGCACGATGAATTAAAAGCAATGGGGAAAATTCTTTTGCTTCTGTGCTTCATATGTCAATATAGTTTTGAATATATTAAGAAGGCACTGTAAAAATTGTGTCTGTGCGTAGTAGTTTCCTTCCTTCACAGTTTAAAAGATGAACAGGATTAAATGTGCAGATACTGGTAGCTTCAAAGACTTGAAGATACATTGCTGTGAAAACCAGAATTTGAACAAACTCAATCATTGCAATTTCAAGACTACATTTTAAATAATAAAATAATGAAATATGTTAAATGAACTTTCTTGAGTTATTTCAGACTGTCCTATATGATTGCCTTCTGAGGGTACTTTAATGATACTTCAAGAGGGAAACATGTAGTTGTGAGTTGGGTTGAAATTACTTGAGAAAATACACTTTACTATCTAGATGTTGTAGGCTTTTATTTCTTTAACTCATGTTAAAGTAAGTGTTACAATGAGTGAGGAAATGGCATTGAAGTCAAGCTCTCCTTTCTGTTTGTAATTAGACGCAATTTTTGATACACAAAAAACAGGGCTCGTTGCACTAGAGTCTGTAATTATTAGAATTAAATCGCTGCTGTCTGCCTTAAGCTGATGCTTGTTATCCAGAAATTGCCTTTGTGCTTAAGCATAGAAGGGACAAACTTATAATTCTGCCATGCTGAATTAAATAAATACCACTTCTTTCTGCATTACCCAAGCAAATGCCTTTGCCTCTGGTGAAATGTAAGGCATAATGTTGGCTTTCTAGTTCGAAGCTGAATATTACAGGTAGTTCTCTTACCAGCAAGTGTAAAACCTCACCTGAGTAAATCAGATCTATAGATGGGAGGGTTTCCTTGAAATATATTTAAAGTTTCTCTCATCACAATGCTTCCCTACCATTCCAGTTACAACAGTTACGTATTAACTTATGTGTGCAGTGATCTGGTTCTCAGGCTGAACATACCATGCTGCATTTTAAGCCAATTAGAGCGTTTGGAAGTTTAGAGACGTTTATTTTTAGTCTTGAAGGGAGTTCGATAGGCAAAGATGTCTTGCAGTTGCTGCTTCATGTATATTATAACTATATTTCTACTTGAACAAATCATTTTCCTTTCATTTGTGGACAGATTAAATAAATTGGCAACTTGTGTAGATACGGGCAGAGCACAAAGGAAAGGCAGTTCTGCCTTGGAACGTTGTGCTGCAGCCCTTTCACTTGCCTGTGAACTGCTGTGACTGACACTTTTTTCTTCTTTCTTTTTGATCTGAGGCTTTGTTTATAAATTAGTCTACGGTGCTACAGCAGCACAGAAATCAGGGTTAGGAGGTTGATGCAGAAAGAAGGCAGATGAAACTGGCGTTACATACCTGTCGAAGGGAAATAGTTACACTTCTCAGCTTCTGTGGATGAATGATCCCACCTGAGGAGGCATCAGTGCAGCTATTCCAATCCTAGGGAAGTTCTCAGAATTCTTGCTCAGAGAATAACAAGTCATTGAACTCCTGAAGTTTCCAGCTTGAGCTTCTGTTTCTAGCCCCAGTGTCAGGTTTGAAAAATTCTGAGCTGTGAACGTTTTGGCTCATCAGATTCACAAATTCCAAAGTGTTACTTATTTAAAGCAGGTTGAGGTAGTTGCAGCATGTGTTATGTAATCCACTAAAAAATCCCCCCCACCAAGGTAGTCAAGAGAGAAATTGTTTTATAGTGCTGTGTTCCCAGACATAACAGGTGCCTTACTCTGGTGTTTTCTACATGGGAACAGAAAGAACAACACTATATTTATGTACTTTGAGATCTTCCTACACATTTCTCTGTCCTTTATTTTTTTTCTTCCCTTTCTTGTGTTCTGTGCCCAGAAATGAGGGGCTCAATGAAACAGAACAACTTAAGTTTAAAACAAATTTGAGCAGTCTACAAAGTGTGTGCAGTTACTTAATCATAGAATCATTAGGGATTGGAAAGATCATCTAGTCCAATCCCCCTGACACAGCAGGATCACCTAGACCAAGTCACACAGGAACACATCCAGGCAGGTTTTAAACATCTCCAGTGACATGTCGTTGAAAAGAAGATGTTTTTATATCAGTGTCTTACATCTGGCTCTATATTTGTCTGAATTTTAGGTTTGGTATATGCTTCGTATAATTTTTGTTTAAAATTCCCTTTAAGGAGACCTTTTTTCCTTTACCATTTTTCTTGGTAAGGGAGGAACTTGACTCTTATGTCACTGATTGTGAAACACTTATTGTTAAAACGGATACGTACAAAATGCTATTAAATGTATCTTTAAATTAGACTTTTCCCCTTGCACTGACCTTTCCTATTTTATAATAAAACATTTTATTGTAACAAAGTCAGACAGTACTGTTTTCAGATTCATGGCATATGTTCAATTGATGTTTCTGAAACACTTTGAGATCCTCAGAGGAATGAGGCTACATTAGTGTATGTGTTAGATGGTGCCACTGGAAGGAACAGCACATCTAAATAAATGCATTTTGGACTTTTATAAATTCAGTTGTATGCAAACCTTCTCAAGGCAAAATACGAGCATTAAATTCCTAGGATGCTTTTTATTGGGAAAGCAAGCTTGATAAATGCACAATATGGTGCAGGCTTGATTTCACAGTTCTGCCAACATGAATCCAATCTGAGCTAGAGCACAGCTGCTATTCCTGCCAGTCTCTCTCTCCTGATGGAGCTTGGTCATCTTGCTGTCTTTGCCTGTGTTCTCTTAAAATGAAGACAGTTTAATGATGATCACTAATGAAGTAGCAATGTCCTGTTCAGGGGCTTTTCTTTTCAGAATACCTCTCCCAGCATTAAAATATTCTTTACTGACATAGTATTGGGTAAGATAATGAGGAACAATAGATGTGCAGTTCATTATGGATTGTGATGGATAGAAATGCATAGAGAAAACTAGATTTTCTTACAACAATTGTGCTATTCTTTTTATCTTTGTAATACAGTTACTCCTCCTCCGCCCCCCACACAACAGATTTTTAATGAAAGAATAGATTCTTGTGCAGGCTGCAACTCCCAGAGGTAAAACCCACAGTACTAGACTTCCATCTGTATCGCCTATTTATTTCAGAGAAATTTCATTTAGTTTTCCTTGGTTAAATTAGTCTGAAATGCTGTCTTTGCATGTTTCTTAAAATTCTTCTGTAACGGGCGTGTACTATGGTTTTTGAAGTTGTATTTTCAGATTCTTCATGGTGCTGCTTGCGTCTGCCTCATATTCGTGTCAGTCTTTCTGCTAGGTCCTGATGTTTGTTACGGCCTCTTGCCTTTCCACTCACTGTCATGGCAAGAAGTGTGACTTCTGAGCTGTTCTCCATAGAAGTGTCTCCAGCTCTCCCCTTCTATGTGTGACAGGAGTGGGCAAGGAGATCCTCCTCGGTTGACTAACATGTTTTTATGTAATTTAAGAAGATCATTACACCAGAATACTTACCTGTAATGTTCACATTTGGCAACATGGGCTTTACCAATTAGTAAAAGCTATAGATCATAAAGGAGAAAAGGTCCCTGGGGAAGGGGTGATGCCGCGTTTTGGTTTTGCTCTTCAACCAGCGTGCTAAAATGTGCTGAATCAGTATTTTGAATCAATATAAACGTATTTAGTAGCTTCTTGGGAGCAGCGACAGCTACACAGGAGGCCTGATCCTGATGAGATTGATGCATGCGGATCATTTAATAACCCATACCCCTACAGGGGCAAGTAAAGCTGTAGTGCTGTGTCACTGAACTGGGCACAGTCTGGGCAGATCGGTGCTCACTGCCACAGAGTCAGCACAGCGTCGTTGCTCCACAGACTGGGATGCTCCACTGGGACCACTTCACTAGCTTCGAAGACAGGATAGCGTTATTTCTCTCCTTTGTCAAGTAATAAATTCCTTGTCCTCCAAAACACAAGCAGATAGCTGATTTAGGTAAGCAAATTACTATGACTATACATAGGATCCACCTAAGCTACTTCTGTGAAGGGTTGTGAGTAAATACTTGAAAAAGGCTGGTAAAAAGCGTCATCTGAATAATCTGGATTTGTCTAATTGCCCTTTAAAAGCTCCTTTTCCCCACATGGTGTTTACCCTTACTGAAGGTAATCTGCCACTGTGTCTCCCTGTGTTTGTTTCTTGGCTCAACTCACTCAGTTTTCTATGAAGAATCTGCACTTCAACTTGGAAATTTTTGAGTGGATGTCACAACTGATTTATGCGTTATCTTATTTGTATGTTGTATGCATGTGTTAATTAGTGAGTAAATGGAAATCAGAATAGGTACAGTGCTTGTTGAGTAAGGTGGTGGAAACTTGATGCCAGTATGACCCAAAATACAGAGTTCTATGTTTAGTAGCTTTATTGTGGAGCTTCAAACACAAAGCTGATTAAAGATTGGCTTCCATATCTGGTTGGTTGCTAAAAACTTTTCTTGTATGATTCTTTTCTGCTTGCATCCCTGCCACACACAAGTACTGATCCTCCCACAGGTGCTGATGCAAACGTGTTCAGAGGAGTAAGGTGCTGATGCAAGGGACTGACTGACCTGGCTGAAAGCTCATGAGGTCGTTTCCAGCAGAATACTCGTGTGGGTGCTAAGAGGGGATGGGACACTGTGTATGGGAGATGTGTGAGGGAGAGAGCCACAGTAACTGGAACTTACATTGGTAGCATAAACGAATGTGAAACTGTAACACAGGAGACTTAGGTCTGGTACCAGATCACAGTGTCTTTTTCTCTTTACTAAAATCTATTGTATGGTCAGATTATGTGCAAGCTGGTGTCTGAATCGTTATTGTTCCATTTCTTCACCGGAGGTTACTGAACACCTCGGCTTCCAGAGTGGAATAAAGCTGATTCAGCTATGGGAGGACTCAGAAAGGGTAAATGTCATGATTCATAATTCAGGTCAGTTTAACCTGTGCCTTTGACAGAAAATTTTTTGGCTGATCGGGGATATCACAAGTAAAAGAGACAATTAAAATTCTAATCAGTACTCAGTTCTAATAAAAAATAATGTTTGCCAGTTAATGTTTCCTTGTGGTAGCATTGTTTTGACATTGCACATAGGTATGCCGTGATTTTCATGATGTGGATTGAGATTTAATCCATAACATAAACCATAGTAAATACTTTCTACTAAATATAGACAGGAAGATTAAGTAGCAATTTTGCGTAGACTCTTGAGATAAGCATTGGACACACATTTCGATAGCAGAGGTTTCAGGATCATTTCATACCCTTTGTCATTTCTGCAATGGAAAGAGTAAAATAAAAGGTAATACACTAATGCAATTTTAAAAAATGACATTAAAAGTCTGATACAGTGTAAATATATTAAGACTATGAAATTCTGTAAGCCTTCAAATACATTTTAAGAAATCAGGTAAAAGATAAAAAAAAGCCGAAACCCTGGTCAATGAATGGAATGAAGAAGTTGACAGCAGAGCAGCTTTTCCTTGAAAAAGAATTATTTCATTTTCATTGTCTTTTTGGTACAGTTTATTCCATCTAAACATCTGCAGATTCCTTAAACCTTCCAAACATTTTCACCTCTGAGCTAGAAGTCTTTTGTGGACAGAATGTGTTGAATAAATTTTGATTTTTTTTTTTCCCTGAACACCTCTAATTTTTAATTGTAATTTTCCCTGCCATGTATTTAGAGAAATCGTATGTAATTCTTCATTATCTCTTTTTTGCAGTATGAAATATCCACTTGTTTGTTGGAAGCTGACTTAAAATTCCATTCTTCATCCAGACACTATGGTTACTCTTTGTATTTGTAATTAGGTCTTCATTTCATAAAACAGTGGAAGCATAGTACTATCAATTTGAATGTTATTTTAGAAAATTACAGGATGAGAGAAGGATGAATGGGAGTGAGAGTTTATACAGTCCCTGGGTTGGGGCATGAAGGAATCATGGAGATGAGCCCTTTGGTGAGCAGAGGCATTGAGTTAGGGTGACGCGTCAGACAGCATTCTCTCTGGTTTTGTTATTTGATCAATACGCAGGTGCCACTTGGCACTTTATAGATTTTTTTTTTCTGCTTATTTAATGTACTTTCATTTTATGAGACCTACACAGTCATTAAGTGGAGTACTTTGAATTGAGTTTGAATTATTTTCTCTTGCTGTGATACTGTTTTTAACGTGCTGGGTTCATTTACTGGATATCTGTACTCCTAGCTGCCATTAAGATAAAAATAGCTCTTCTACAAAACGAGGTAACTGTTTGTAGCCAAATTTCTCAGGTTAAATGATCTGACCTACTTGAGAAGGTTGCGCAGACTCAGTATCTCTAGTTCAAAGCATCAGGTGTTGTATGGCAGTTTGGTTTTGTTCCATATTGCGTTTCTTTTTTTCTTTTTTAAATTTTACTCTGAAAACTGGATAAATACTAATTCACAGCAGAGCAGTTTGGTGTTGGCGTGAACAGTGCTGAAGAACAGTTTGCTTAGAATAGACTTTTGCTGAGCAGTAGCCCATGTGCTGCTGCATGACAGCATCATTCTTAATTCTCAACTTGCTGCCTGCCTGGTGCTGCACGCGCAAAGTTTTAGCTGGAAATCAGAAAAGATGCTTCTTAAGGAGCAGTGTTGGTGCATACTCCAGTGTTGTGCTCTCTTGGAGCTCAGGTGGTTTAGGTCTGATCTGCACTACACGTATTTTACTGGTGTAACTCTTCCAGTTTTTATCATACATATAGTGGTGCAAATGCCTACATGAATGAGTTGGGATAAATTACACCAGCAAAAGGCCCTGGGTACAGTGAGGCATTTTGCTGGTATGAAAATACTGTGGACCTTCCACTTCCTCACTGTGATGCTGCATTAGGAAAAGTTTTTAATCTGGAGCTGGATCTCATGTAACTGTTTTAGTAAGGAACAGAACATAGAATCAACTGTGTTGCACTTAGTAAGCAAAACCAGTGAAAAATACTGCATGAGTCATAATGAATACTGTGAGTCTTTTACTGTCCCCCTTTTCTGTCCTCAAAACAATTTGATGCGACTGGTTTAACAGATGGGCAGAAAACCTACCAGTGTGTGTTGGAAAACTGTTTCCAGATGAAGAACAGTTTTCTTAAGTCATTTGCACTCTTTTTTTTTCCTTTGTTCAACATTGACTGAACTAGTCAAAACATTTTAAGCATATTAAGCAATAACATATTAAGCATGTCTATAAAATAATTAAATTGAAACTAGAATCTAAGAGTTCTTAGAAATATTTACATTAATATTTGACTCAGTATAAATCTTAGCATAACTGCTTTTGAATCTTATAGGAACCTTGTATTAAAGATGTTTGCCAGGGTTGGATGTGAGAAGTGAGAAGCCTAGGGTGGGGAAACTGGAACTAGAGGATCTCCGAAGTCCCTTCCAACCTAAGACACTTTATGGTTGGTGTGCTGTTAGCTGCTGAAAATATTTAAGATGGTCTGATAAATTTGTTTTTTTAATCTAAAAGGAGCCATGCTTTTACTTTGCCCTAAGTGCTCAGATGTGATGAGGCAGAGAAGCATGAGGTTTGTGGCTACTCTTCCAAGAGGTGTTACAGTACCCATTGTTTTTTGTGGACTTCAGTTTATTACTTTGTGCAGCATTTGCATGTAGGGTTAGTAGTCTGCATAATTTTGCAGAGTATGAGCAAGTACTTGGCAGGAGGTGCCAAAAAGCTGTGGCAGATTTCTGTTGTGCTCTGTAGTCTCAAAACGGGTTCAAAGGACACTGATGATAACAGGTGACTAATAAAGCACCGTGAAATAGCTCTTCCATGGTGAAGATGAGTCAGATGCTTATCAATTTCTAAACACATTTGCAAAGCAAAATCCATCTGACAAGAGAGGTTTGGAAGTTTTTTGGATTTGTGATTGGCTGGAATCCTGCTAAAACATCTATGCAGATTTTGAGATCTGCCTGCACTGTCTGTGTGAAAAGGGGCAGGAGAATCTTATGCTTCTTATACCTCCAGTGTCCAGTAATTTTCAGGCATTTGCCATGTCTTCAGTATGTTTTCCCTTACATAAGGGAAATCTCTGGTCTGCAGATTTTTTTGCCATTAAGATTCTTTCTCTCTTACCTCTGCCTGCAGGCTCTCAGTGCAGTTCTCACTGATGAATTGTCTGATTCCTCTCATACTGTTCCTTTTTTTTTTTTACAGAAAATACCTTTGAAGATCTAGTCAAACTGCTTGTTCCCTGGGAAAGGGAAAAACTGTGTATGCTACTTATCATCTAATAGTCTATGTATTTCCAAATTGGTAGGTGCTATCATGAAGTTAACATTTGAGAATCAGAACTGAAAACCTTGGGAATGCAAAGCAAGGGCTCTCTAGAAGTTAAAAGATACCAAAACAAATTGAAATACACATACCAGTGTTGGTCTAAAAACCCTAGAACCATGCTGTGGTTTCCTGGAGACTGACTCAGGTTTTTGAACTCTTGTCACTCTGGCTGCTGATGTTTGCTTTCTGTGTTGTTTTCCAGTGAAAGAAACAGTGGTTAGGCATCTCTCTCCATCCTATCTTCTGCTTCCACTTTCCTGACTGTACACCCAATTTTCCACATTTACTTGAGGCAGAGGTTGAAGGAAGCTCTTAGCACTTTATTAACATGATTCCTTCAGTTAGCACAGACAAGCCTCTTCTAAGTTGCTACAGGGCCTTTGATACTCAAATTCACTTCTCATTCGTCAATTTCTAAAATTAGAATTATGTTCAGCTTATTTTATCCCTGTAACAGATTTCATAGGTTGTGGTATATGAACACTTAAGCAATTATTTGTAATTTTTCTTTTTACAAGCCACCACTTGTGGTTGTATGTGAGAAGATGGAAAACTACCATTCTCTAACTGAAATAAAATTATTTTCCTATTTCCTGCTGTCAAACACAGAATTTTATTACTGTAGCTCCGTGGTCCTAAGGAGTGCTCTGTCTTACCTAAAATGCCTTTGAAGACTTGTCTGCTTTCCCTTACTCTAGCAATTTGCCTTTGATCCCTAACACTGCTTGCCAAAGTCAGACCAAGCATAATTAACTTTGTGCATGAAAATGAGTCTTCAAGAGTTAGATGAAACTTGTAATTGTTGCTTACTGGGAAGATCTGACGTTTTAAAGTTCAGTTTTCATCCAGTTCATGACAAATCTAAAACTTGAGCAAAACAGAGATCAGAAGAGTTGTGTATTTTGGAGTTGGATAGGCTTCACTTCTGTTTTCCCCTCTAAATTATTTCCTAATGCAATCTGACATAATTAAAATATTTTTCTTTAAATAGGAAGCAAGATCTGCTTCCAGACATTTACTGAAATGCAAACCACTGCATTTAATTTTGAGTTCTCCCTTGCAGCAGCACACAAACATGGTTTATTAAAAAAAAAGGCCCAGGGCCTTGCAGAGGCTTTGGTTTGCATTCTTAGTACCTTTGTGTAAAAAAAAATTGGACATGCTGTTATAACTGGACTTGTACTTCAGAAATTTCTTGTCCTAGAGCATTATTTCCTATTTAGTACTTGCTCTTGGAGAGGAAAGGAGCTGAGGTCCATTGGAGCCATCCCAGCAGTCTACTGGTGAATGTGCTGGCTGCCGTGGGCAGGACAGAGGGCTGCCCATCAGAGAGCTGATTCTGCCTCTCTGAGGACATCACTAACACAAACTTCTGCCAGGTTCTTCTACTTCAGTCAGTCCTGTGAAGCCATTTTATTTATGAATATGAACAGGCTAGGCTCATACACGTGCTCATACACATGCTCAGCTATTGCATGTTGCCAACGTCTTGGCAGTTTTCAGTTGAAAGCTAACTCCATGGTTCTAAATCATTACGGCGTAACCTGGCTGAGCAATTGCACACAAGCGTGTGCGTGTAAGCTTGCTACTCAAGGAGACTCAACTCAAGGAGTTGTGTTTTGGAAATAACTAGCAGAAGATTCAATGATTCTATGTAACATCAACTCAGTTTTAAAACTAGGATCTCTCTATCAGTTTCTAAAGCTTGTAATGGATCTATCTCCTGCTCTTCCCTCCACACAGACAGAAATAGCAGAACTGCTTAACAGTGCCATGCATAGTAGAAGTAATTTGAAAGCACAGAGTAATATTGAGGGTGTATTTGCTTTGGTTTCATATTCAGAAAGACTTGGTATGTGTGATGATTAGGTTTTTCAGACAGAGGGGAGGTGGTTAGCAGATCAAGAGAGGTTCTCCTCCCCCTCTACTCTGCCCTGGTGAGACCACATCCAGAATATTGTGTCCAGTTCTGGGCCCCTTACTTCAAGAAGGACACAGAACTCCTGAGTAGAGTCCAGTGCAGAGCCACAAAGATGATGAAGAGAGTGGAACATCTCCCTAATGAGGAAGGGTTGAGGGAGCTGGATCTCTTTAGCTTGGAGTAGAGGAGACTGAGGGGTGAGCTCATTAATGTTTATACATATGTGAAGGGCAGGTGTGAGGAGGATGGAGCCAGGCTCTTCTCAGTGTCATCTAATGGTAGGACAAGAGGCAATGGGTGTGAGCTGGAACATAGGAGGTTCCATATGAATGTGAGAAGGAACTTCTTCACAGTGAAAATTACAGAGCACTGGAAGGGGCTGTCCAGGGTCGCTGTGTAGTCTCCGTCTCTGGAAACGTTTAAAACCCGCCTGGATGTGTTCCTGTGTGACTTGGTCTAGGTGATCCTGCTGTGGCAGGGGGATTGGACTAGATGATCTTCGAGGTCCCTTCCAATCCCTAATGTTCTGTGATCCTGTGAGTATGATCTGTGTAATGTCTACTGAAATGCAGTCAGCTAACCCTGCCTTTTTAATTACTTCAAGGCTTGCAATCAGTCTGATGTGAGACTAAATGTTATTCAGAGTTAGAGGAACTGTAATAAAAGCTATAATTGAATCATATGAGTGCACAATGAGTCTGTAAGTTTTCTCAGTTTTAAGTATTGTATTGCTAAACAGTTTTCATCCTTCAAGTAGCACATTTTTCCTTTTGTCCATTCAACATTCTTGTGTCGGTTATTAGATGTAATTGGCTGACAGATGTAGGTAATGATAATTGGCTCAGGGATAATTACGTAATTGTTCAAAGAAATAGCAGCATTATTTAATAACAATTATTTGCTAAATTAAATGTTACCACCCATCTGTTAACAATTTGTGCCTTCATCAACTGAAAGACTTGCTTGAACTTGCTCTTTGCTTCCTTGGATATGCAATCTTTTGAAAAATAGTTCTAGGTATTTTTAACAATTAGCTAATTACTTTGAACTCTGCTACCAAAGATACTAACTTTGAGTTTTGTGTCTGTGTGGCATTATTGATAGTAGAACACAAACATGTCATCAGTACCATGTTTAAAAAGACTTTGTTTTTAATTCTTATGTTTCAAAATAATAGAAGTAAAACTATGGCTTCTGGGTTTTTTACATAAATGTTTATTTGTATTCTCAACCTTCCTGCATGCTTACACTTCCTAATTTGAGCACTGTAAGTCTTTTCTTGGGAAAAATCATGACCAGTATGCATAAAAGATCCCAGACTAGTGATAAATCATCCTCTTCTTTTAGGTTGTTGAAAAACTTTTACAGGTAGCAGAAACTGTTAGTGCAGCAGCTGTCTAAAGGCAGGCCTGGAGTGTGTATTAGGGAGTTGTTTCTGCAGAGTGGGTCATGTCACAGAGTCACAGAATTACTCTGGTTGGAGAAGACCCACAGGATCATAGAGTCCAACCATCTACCCCACCTTACAGGTTCACCCCTACACCAGATCCCTCAACATCTCATCCAAATGATCTTTAAACACATCCAAGCATGGCAACTCAACCACCTCCCTGGGAAGCCCACTCCAGTGCTTGACCACCCTGTGAAAAATTTCCTCCTAATACCTGGTTTAAACCTACCCTGTTTGAACTTGAACCCATTCCTTCTTGTTCTATCACTAATTGCTTATGAGAAGAGACCAGCACCAACCTCTCCACAATGACTTTCCAGCTAGTTGCAGAGAGCGATGAGGTCTCCTCTCAGCCTCCTCTTCTTCAAACTGAAGAGCCCCAGCCCTTTCTGTCTTTCCTCATAAGATTTATTCTCTAGACCCTTCACCAGCTTAGTTGCCCTCCTCTGCACCTGCTCCAGCACCTCCACCTCTCTCTTTTATAGAGGTGCCCAAAACTGGATGCAGTACTCTAGATGCAGCCCCACCAGTGCCAAATACAGGGGGATGATAACCTCCTTACTCCTCCTGGCCACACTGTTTCCAACACAAGCCAGGATGCCACTGGCCTTCTTGGCCACCTGGGCATACTGCTGGCTCATATCCATCTTCCTGTCAACTGGAACGTCCAGGTCCCTCTCTACCAGATGGCTCCCCAAGCCTGCAGCACTGCAGGCACAGGTGAAGGGGCAGGTTGTGAGGGATGTGATATATCCTTCAGCTTTCTTGCATTCTTCTGCTTACTGCAGGTACAGCTATCCCTGCTAAAGGCTAGAACTGTGTTTTATCAATTTGTTTGTAACTTTTGTAGTAAATTACCAAAAAATGCTGGAGAAAGAAGAAATATTTAAAGCCACTTTCTTTTTTCAATTTCACTGGCCAAATTGAACAAGAAAGAAGATATTGTAGCATCATCACAGGTAACTGCTGTCAGTCTTTGTGTCACAGTTCAGTACTTGATATCTCTATTGGAAGGTCAAGAAATGGGCATCTGTGAAGGCTAGATTCAAAAGCAAGTATTTGGAATCTGGACACTGGTCTTTTCAGTTCAGCTTTCAAACAACATTCTTTTCTTCCCCATCATTTTATTACTATTGCTGAGTTTCACTATTGCTAGGGTACCTAGTGGCAGATTTCTGCCATAGGCTGCTCTCTATATTTTAAAAAGTCTTTTTTCTAGGAGATAGGATATCTAGCATATGTTTTAAAATTCTACAGTTACATTCAAGTTGTCTGCAGAAGCACTTTGAATAAGACTAGGTTCACACTGTTCTTCCACAAAGTGTCATTGGTACATACAAAACGTGTGTGAGTTATAGCCTATGCAATATATGTTGTCCCTAAAGATGACAAATTCAAGTAAACCTGCAGCTAATTACGGGAAGTTATTGACGTTATGCCAAGGAAGAGGTGGGAGGAATTAAACATTATTTTATTAAAGATAAAAATTACTTATATTCTAAAGTACCGAGGGAATTAATATAGCTGATACTAAAGAAAATCCACTTCTGCTTTTGCAGAAATGTTTTCCTCAAGGTGCAAGTATGAAAGGGTTGTATGGTGGGTGTTGAAAAGAAGCAGGAGAGATTCATAAGGAGAGATTAATAGGAAAGAAATATGATTAGCAGGTCGAGAGAGGTTCTTCTCCCCCTCTGCTCTGCCCTGGTGAGACCACATCTGGAGTATTGTGTCCAGTTCTGGGCCTTTCATTTCAAGAAGAACATGTTGCTGCTGGAGGGATCCAGTGTAGAGCAACGAGCATGATGAAGGAAGAGGAGCACCTCCCTTCTGAGGAGAGGCTGAGGGAGCTGGGTCTCTTAACTTGGAGGAGACTGAGGGATGATCTCATTAATGTCCATAAATATATGAAGGGTGGGTGTCAGGAGGATGGAGCCAGGCTCTTCGCAACGTTATCTAGTGATAGGACCAGGGGCATTGGATGTAAGCTGGAACATAGAAGGTTCCATATGAATGTGAGAAGGAACTTCTTCACAGTGAAAATTACAGAGCAGTGGAAGGGGCTGTCCAGGGAAGTTGTGGAGTCTCTGTCTCTGGAAACGTTTTAAAACCTGCCTGGATGTGTTCCTGTGTGTCTTGGTCTGGGTGATCCTGCTGTGTCAGGGGGATTGGACTAGATGTTCTTTCTAGGTCCCTTCCAATCCCTGATGTTCTGTGATCCTGTGATTTGCAGTTTATATGTAGTAAATAAAAAAAGCAGTATTCCCACTTATCCAGGGCCCAAGAAAATAGCATGATTTTAATTTCTTGTAATTTAATTTTCTAGCACTGTAGAGCTACTGATCTTAAAGTATTTCATGGCGTTTGCAAGAAGTGATATGAGTTCTCATGTACAAACTGACATTTTTAGGATGCATGTTTTAGTGCAAAAATAATGATAAAAGCTCAAAAAAGGTAGGATGTATCTCACTGAAAAGAAAAAAATGAAGTGAGGCTAAAAAATGCTAATTCACAAAGGTAATTCAGAAGAGTCTTAAAATTCTTTGGGTTGTAAGGGACCTTCAGAGGTCATGTAGTCCCAACTGTACCCTGAACAGGGACACCTCCAACGACATAAGATTGTCCAGAGCTCCATCCAACCAGAGCCTGAATGTTTGTGGGCTTGTACACAAGCCTGTAACTGCCCATATATTCCTTCATCCAGATGTAAAAATATTCAGGAATTAGGTCATTAACCATTAACATAATGAACTAAAACACAGATGGTCCAACAGCTCTTCTGCCCTCCTTTGAGTGCACTGATTCAGTGCGTAGCCATCTTTGTCATCTCAGCAGCTGGTGGGATGTTTGAGAAGTTATTTTTGACTAAGCTTTTTGAAACATATCACTGCTTTCCTTCATTTTCTTTTATCACTGCATCCCTCTATTGCAGCATGGCATGGTACTGATGGAAACTGAATCATTGTACGTTTACATAATGCTCTATATTGAGAAATTATGCTTCGCTGTTGAAAGATAACGTATTAATAATACTTAAAAGCTGCCAAAAATACAGGTATTTTTGGGCTAACAAGTAGATTTAGTTATCTTTTACATCCCTCTGCTGATAACTGTTTTGTTTGCTTTCATGGCTTTTGTTGTGATGCGAACTTGGCCAAATAAGAGAGAGCCAAAGTCATATACCTTCATTTAGGTGAATCTTTTTTTGGAAAGAAAGTGTTTTCTTTAGCCACTCCAGTAACGCAGTTGGAAGGGCATAATTCCTTCACATGAGGTTATGATGTAGTTGCAAAACATTTTCAATGCCATTATCTCTTGCGGGTACGAGAGTACCTTCCTTTTCATCCTGCTTCCTTTTATATGGTGATGTGATGCTCCGTTTGAAGGAGGACTGATTCAGGTGCTGGGATTTTAAGAAATATTTTCCTGGTAGTATAAATCCTGCTTGAAATGTATTAGCAACAAGCTTTATTCACTCCTTTATTTTCCAGTTTGGGGTACTTCACTGGAATTTGAGCAGAAATGCCATTGGCATTGGTAATGAGCAAGGAGAGCAAAGGTAGGGTCTTAGGTGGAGTGAGGAGGCAACTCTCAAGATGGAAAGCAGATGATAGCACTAAAGTTCTCTTACGGATGAGTAAGACCAAACCATATGAACTCAGGGTATTAGTATCCTTTCACAATTTGCATCCCTTCCTATTTTTCTGCGTCTTATTTCTGAGCATGCTTTCATTCTCCTCTGTTTTGACCTGTAAGTCCGTTTCTGTAGTAGTCTCCCACTTGGGCTTCATCTTTCTCCTGTTCCATTTTACACCTTTGTGTCTCTGTTCTGTTTACATCTTTTTCACATATGCTGTGCACATTGCTTTGTGCCTCTGATGTTATGAAGTCTGTTCAAAATAGAAATAGGACAAGTAGATTTTTACTGGCAACATGGTTCTATTTTTATTTAGCTCCAAAAGCAGCCCAAGAGGACTATTGATTTGTAGAGGTATTATTGTTTTGTTGCCACAATAAATTTGAAGTTGAAAGTCCACGTACATTTGAAGAGCAGTTCCTTATCTGTGCAGTGTCTAAATTAAACTCCAATTATTTCATTTGTGAAGAAGTGGGGTTTTTTTCCCTCTATTTTTGAGGAAGAACAATCTTAATTATCAGAGTAAAATGCAGACTTTGAAAATTTAATGGGTATTTAGTTTGGTTTTTGGGTTATTATAGCTTTTGTTTCGTGTTATGGACCTGTTGTGATATATAGGCACTGAGTATTTTCTGATTTCTAGCCTGCAGCTTGGGTAGAATATTTAGGACTGAGCTGATTTCAGCTTCATCCAAATGCTGATGATGTGTGGCATGAACGCTACAGTTCTAAGTATCTCAATGCTGGGTAACATTTTCTTAATGGAAAAAAACTAAGTTTTAGTTACTAAAAATATTTTGAGAGCTCTTGAGGAATTTTCTTAAATTAGCTTGTTGTGAGGGAAAACTTAAGAAGCTTCGTGTCAGTTTCAAGGTTCTCGATCTGAATGTTTCACATTTTACCAGTTTTAATCAAATTAAAATCAGTGTGTGCATTCCTGCAAGTTCATGTCCTCCATGGGTAAGAGGTACAACATCATAAACATAAAAAGGTATTCTCTTCACACGTCTAATCAGAATTTCCCATGCTGTAGCTTGTATGTCTGGCCTCTTGCCCTGTCGGTGTGTACCCTTGAGAATGGTCTTGCTCTGTTACCTCTTGACCACCCATTGGGTAGCAGAAGACAGCAGTTAGCTCTCTTCTCAATGATCCATTTTGTAGGTTAAAAAACTCAGTTCTCAGATTCTTCTGATGCTCTCAAGCTTCAGTCTGTTTCAGATTCGCTCCAGTTTGTCAGTGTCTTGTACTAGGAGGCACCGAATACAGTGACCTTACAAGAGACAAATAAGATTAAACACTTTCCTCAACCTCTTGTCTACAACCTTGCTGCACCCAGTCTAGTACCCCGTGAGCAACCTGAGATACTGGTTTGTGTTCAGCTTATAGTCCAGTGGGTCCTTTTCTGTGTGAAGCTTCTTTCCAGCCAGTGAGCACCTGACCTGTTGGGGTGCACAAGGTCAAAGCACTCCTAGTGAATAGGGTGAACTTTTCATTTCTCATGATTGCTGAGTTTTTCAGAATGGCAGCCCTGCCCTGCAGTACCCAGCACTTCCCTCACATTGCTGTCGCCTTTAATTCACGGAGGGTTAATTTTGTCCCATCACTCAGGTTACCAATGGGAATACTAAACAGTATCAACTTCGGGGTGCACACCAGACCAGACATCAGCTGGATGTGGGGTCACTGCCCAGTCCTCTTTGAGCCAGGCAATCCAAGCAGTTAAGGAGACTGTGGGCAAAATAGAAAGCAGCAGGTTTAGTAGGTCGTTGTTAAATAAGGTTGTGAGTCTGTTCAAGCGTAAGGGGGAGGGCCGGGGGAGATCTAATGGTGTGTGGGTGGGGGAACCTTAAAAGAGTTCAACAACTCTTTAGGCCTAAGTGAATGTGGGAGTAGTGTGGTATAACTTGTGATTAGACCTAAGTAATATTTGTCTTGGTGTGTTAAGCTATTTTCTGAATCATGGCATTTTCACAGGAATGTCTTCAAAATATGGTGCTCATTGTTAAGTCAGTGATGGGGATAAAAATAGATATCAAACTCATTTCCATCAATTCCAAATCCTGCCTGACACCTGATTTCCAGCCCAGAGAGCGATAGGAATTAACTCTTCCATCATGACAATTTAAATGCAGCTTTAACAATATGTTAAAAATAGCTACGCAGTCTTCCTGACTACTCCTCCAATACTCTTACCAACTTTGGGTGTGTTTTTTGAGTTTTATGTATACGGTCTGGATAGAAGAAGCTAGTTTCATCTGTAGGTAGGATTGATGATAGATTTAAATATTTTAACACAAACTGTGTTCTTCAGAGAAGTTGGCAACAATCTTTGGAGGAAACAAAGCTTATCCCAAGTGCAGGGGACAACATCCTATTCCTTCTCATTCCACCCTGCCACCTCACAATTCCCCCTTTGTTTCATTAGGCTAAAAGAAGTTCAGTTCTTTAATACCTGCGTGATCTCTAATTTTAGATTGTTCAGTTCTCAGTTTTCTTCTGAAGTAAATCTTTAATCAGGTAAGATAATGCCCCATCATTAAAAGTGTTCAAGGTCAGGCTGGACAGGTCTTTGAGCAACATGATTTAGTGACAAATGGCCCTGCTTGTGACAGTGGGGTTGGACTAATCTTTAAGGCCCCTTGTGAACCAAACCATTCAGTGTTTCTGTGATAAGGTAGATGACGGGTTTCTTTTACAGCAGAAGATAATTAATTGTATTTAATCAAGCAGTTCAAGTTTTACTTTCTTTGAATCATTGGCTTTCCACCTGTTGGGGCTGTGCTGTTGACCTCACTTCTCTAAAACAGTCTTGGCACGTGTTTGATACAAAAGCTGAGAAATGTTTTGCTTTGTTCTTATTTTTAAAGTGTCCTTTCACTAATGACATCTCTCAGAAGCTTTACCTGTTTGTCTAATACAGTCCTTTTCTGGACTTCAGCAGCCAACATGTGAGAAATCAAACTTACTCATTTCCTGGCTCCAACAGGACAGTTTTGCCTCACTTAATGTTGCTCAAACAGCTAAAAAATGGAACCTTATGTATTATGCATACAAGTAGTTAATTTTTAAGATGGTATAAATTGGTTAAATAAAGATCAGTTTTCATAGGAACTTAATGGCATTTTAGAGACAGTGATTTTATTCTCATATGTTTCACTGAGGAAAGGAAATATTTGCAAGAATCTTGTCCTGTAGGAAAAGGAAGGAAAGCTGGTGGGAGTTCTGTAAGTAACTGACATTATAGTAAAATAACAATTTTCTTCCTCTTTAATAATAAATTCATAGTATCTGTAGAAAATTTGCAAAGTAAATAATCATTAAAGATTCAAAATTAATTAAGTTTGTAAAGTGTAGCTAAAATACATGGCACTCAGTATAGAGCTGTGACATTCTTAAGCCTTTACAAGGTACCATATTCTGCGCTGTTTTTATCAATTCTTTCTGAAGACCTCACATCTAAGGTGGCTCTAAGATGCTGTTTCACAGTAGCTGTAGTGGATTGCCTTTCATTTGACTTAATGGCTTCATATAAGCCTTGCTTCAGCAAGTACTTTGGTGCCTGATGCACGGAGTGTGGGGCGGTCATTTCAGCCTAAGCAGAGAATTAGTCTGATTAAGGCAGAATATGGAAAAGGTTCTTCTTGGAGGCACCAGATCACAGTTTGAAGGCTAGAAACATGCCTGTTCTTGCCATTCTTTACCTGCTTTCTGCATCGGTTGCATGGACAATGTAAGTGCTTCGAAGAGGAAGCAGACTTGTTCTCTTAAGTCAGGGTGTTTGCCTATTCCACTTAGAGAACAAAGATGCAATGTGAAGAGCTAGTTTGCTGTCACCAAAGGGTGAGGTATTTGGAGGCTGTGTTTGAAGACTGCTTTTAGTTGTATTTTACCAGCACTGATCAAAACAAACGAATGGGCATGTTCAGCCCCAGCAGCATCCTGCGTTATTTGCTCAGATACAAGTGAGGCAAACAGGATCTTCCTTTTCAGTAGCTAGTGCTGTAACTAATGTTTCCATTAAGACCATGGAAGTTTCCATGCTGGGTTAGTTTTGTGGTGCATCTGAATTAGTAAATTACTTTGAGGCACTTCAGAAGCAGATGGAAAATTATCAGATGAGTCCTTGGCAATTCTAACAAGTAAATCCACTCGTTTTGTTTTGTTTGGTGTTTCAATCTAGGCACTGCTGTAGGACCAAAGACTTGAATGTTTAATAATCCTTTTGAAATCTGAAATTTATTGTCATTACTGATTACTCCCTCATAGGTGTTGTGGTTTGAAAATTGCTAGCGTTTTCAAACTTACAGCAGTTGTGCTTTCATGAAGAAGAAAAGAAAAAGGAGTTGTTTTGTTTTGGAGGACCCCTCCCCCGCAGGGGACTTGTCCTGGGGGAAGGTGTCACTTGGTCCTGGACCTGCCCCGGATGTCCGTGTTGGGTTAGCCTATGAAAAAGCAGAGCGGGCGGTTTGTTTAGAAAAAGGNGGCGTTAAGGGAGAGGGTGGTGGAACTCGTCTCCGGTTTGCATGCTGTTGATGTTGCCCAGATCTCTTAGGTCGGAGGGACAGAGACAGGGGCAGGTTGTTGAAATGCATGCCGCCCGCACTGGGGTGCAATTGGGCGTTAAGGGAGAGGGTGGTGGAACTCGTCTCCGGTTTGCATACTTTTGTTGTTGCCCAGATCTCTGTCGTGACCCAAGGCCCAAACGATAGTAACTTCCCATGGTATTTTCCTCAGATAGTGTAATGGCATGTTTGACGCAGTTTCTAGGTTTGTGTGCACCAACTTGCTGGTTTTTATTTGTTTTATCCTTTTTGTTTCCTTTTTTTTTCTTTGTCTGTATACAGTTAGGTTAATAAACTTTTATCCAGTATCCTAAGCCATTCATTGTCTGGCAAATTTGTCCGAGATGTCATCGAGACCTTATTTGCTAAAATTAGTGGAGAATCCCCAACCCGCTACAATAGGGAAGATTGTATTTACACTATCTGTCCAGTTCTGCCTAGTTTTGTGAAACAGAAATCAATACTACAAATAGCTGTTTAGATTCAGGTTCATGAACATCTTCTACTCACGCGCATGTGAGCTTCCACCAAGTGCAGAAGTTGTGTCCTGCCTGTGCTGTCCTGCCTTCTCCTGGGTGTCTGCATTATCAACCAGATGAGATAATACCTTTAGATGAAAACAAATTCACCAGGAAAAACTCTCATGAGTGCCAAAACCGCTAAGTGCTCCTGGCTGGAGAACAGGAAAGTGGGTTCAGGGCATGGAAATAAAAACGGGAGAGTGTTCTGTTAAGGGCAGCCTGCAATCAAGTCAGCTTCAAGTAATAATAACATTGCAGTTTTATCCCATCTTGACATTCTTTATGCTATTTCTAATGGACAGCTTCAAACAATCAGTTTGTTCCCATGCTGAAATGACTTCTAGAGAAATTTGCAGTATGAACCATGTGCCACATGCACTGTAATGTTTACACTGTAGTGGTCTTCTACAGTATTTCTTAATAAATTATATTTTGGGTAGCCTCTCATTTTCTGCATATTTAAATCTCAGCAGAATGCTTGAGTTTCATTTGGACCTGCTGAGTTTTTGGAATTTAAATTAGCAGTTTCAAAATTGTAATTTTTCTTCATTATGGCAAAGGAACAGCCTTACGATACAGATACCACCAACATTTTCTGCAACTGAGACTGCTGAAGAAAAATAAAACAAATGACCCATGCAAGAGAAATAAGCCCCAGACCTTCCTCGAACAAGGAATTAAAATCTATGATTCTATGATTTTATTTCGGATTTCACGAATGGCTTAATTAATTCCTCCCTCTCCCCACCACTCTTGCATGAAGCACTTTTTAAATTGTCATTGCTGCTGGCAAGAACCCAGTGACACGTTCTGCAGGTGGTGTTGATCTTGGGTGTTTGCTCCTAGGGAGCCTTTTCTAATTGCCCTTTGCCCCTGTCTTTATTAGGATCACTGAGTTTACTTCTCAGGGCACAGAAGAATTTATCTTGTGGCTCAAGTAGTCTCTCGAGTGGTGCAGTCTAATCACGTGGGTTTATTACTGGCTGTCCTGGCTTCCTCTTTGTTAGTGCCCCTGATTGTCCTCAGTAGACTAGTTTCTAGTGAAATCTCAGAATCAACTCAGTCTTGATAAAGAGCATCATACCATTTTAGTGGAGCTCATAGGGATAGTGGAGCTTCATAGTTTACCTTCATGTTTGAGGTAAAAGGATAACATCACAGAAAGATTCTGTGGTTTTGAATCACTTAAGAAAAGCTAAAAGTGCTTCGCAAAGTATTGTTTTTCCACCTAATGTACTGTGTGCATGTCAGATTTATGTTAGCCTCATCTTACAGAACTATGTGGGAAATGTTGGTTTACAAACTGCACTTTTAAGCAGCATCTCGACCAGTAGATTAGAGAACTGATTCAGATTTAGTAAATCACAAAAACATGGAATTGTTATGACAGAAACATTTTTTGTTTAAGAAAGAAAAATTTCTAACACTTTGTTAGGATGGAGTAGATGATAAATGTCACCAGTTCCTAGGGCTCAGTGTATTTGGGCTTGACAGCACTATTGTTCAAGAAGTAAATTCAGCAGGCAGCCTGTATTTTAAGTCCTTCAGAAGTAATATCCAAGCTTCATTAGGTGTGATAGCTGGAAGGGAAGCAATACTAACACCCTGTGGGAGAGTTAAGGATTTGCCTTTATTTTAAGAACCTATATAAAGAGGTAGGATTATCAGTGGGGTGAGAGGTAGAGGAATAGGCTGCAGGACTATACGGTCCCTCCTCTAATTTCTTCTCAGGGTTCCACTGAGCAGAAGCAACTGGGCCAGTTGGCTGCTGTTATGAGGGTAGTGCTGGTCATTACATCTGTGCTTTTAAAATCTGTTAAGGTAGAAACAGAAGTTACAAATACTATACCCACTCAACCCGTTACGGTTAATGCAGTAGTAGTTTTACTGTACTACTTGAAAGTGAAAGCAGAAGGAAAGCCGACAAGTTTTAAACTGGGCCCCAATCTCCAGAGTCTTTGCTAACTGGGAGATGAGCATTGTGTCTGTTTCACTTCTGAGCTGCGAGTGCCATACAGCCCATGTCACTCTCACCTCTGATCATGATCATAGTGTTACCGACTGACTGCACAGCAAGAAACAGAATAATGATTGCACAAGTGCCTGAAGCAAAATCCTACTTTAGTGGCTAGTAGTATCTTTATTGTGTTTTGCTTGACATGGTTTCTTTACTAACAAAAATGGCCTGGTTGGAACGTGTGAATTCCACTGCGATATAAAACTGAATCCCAAGTGCGCAGTGCTTCTGGCTGTGGTCTGGCTGCCCTTGTGGGGCACGTAGACGTTGTTGTTAACGTTCTGTTGTCTGCTTAGATCACTATCAAAAGGTGCATGTTTTGCCTGTGTTGCAGCTTCTGCTCTCAGGTAGAAATGGCACAAAGGCACTTGGAGGTGTTCCTGCCATAGACCTTTGGAAAACGTTCTGTGATTGCCAGGGCTTCCCTACTGGTTAGAATAGCAGCAAAAAGCCTCCTCCGTAGCAGGATGCCACCGAGAAGCCCTCTGTTTGGAAGTCCTGCTGGAGAGCATTGTCCCAAAGCATTCTGTTAGGATTGCTAGGAAATTCGGAACAAAGCTGCAGATTTTGGCAGTTTAGCAGGAGGTGGCTGCCGGTCTGAGGCACAGATGGAGGTATTTGGAGAAGCCAAAGCAGCATGGTCTTTCTTTTTCTTTCTTAAAAGCATAAGAAGGATTAGATTTTTAGGGCTTGAAATGACTTTTTTTAGATTTTGAGATAAAATACAACAGGGAGAGGCACTCTCTTTTTTAGTTCTCTTCCACAGAATATTCAGTGGGTTGAGGAGATCAGAACCATATTTTAATTTTATTTTGTTTAATCAGCCTTGGGTTGCAGAGTATGATTTTATGACATAAGTGAACTCCACAGCTGGTCTTGTGTTTGTGGGTTGCGTAATTCTGTGATGATATTCACACCTTTTTAATCTTACGTTGCCAAGAAACTACATCAGAGTTTACTGTGGTAGTAGGCTCAAACTGTGTGTGGTTCTTGGCACACTGTACTGGTCAGAGTTTATTTCCTTTTTGCCTTACTGAGCTTTATGCAGCATTTCTCTAAACTTTTTTGGTTTCCTATGTGGTGTTTTTCATAGGCAGGTATGGGGATGTTCGTCGCTGTGTAGCTGTGAAGTGACTCACGTTGAATTTTGGTTTTAGTTGTGAACATGAGGTTGCTAAAATTAATCTGAGACTTAGATTAGTTTATTGTGAATAAACAACAATAATTTGCTACAGAAGTGAAAGGATATTTGGCAAAGATTTAGAAGTTCAATTAGCTTAGAAATTTAAGTCTGCGCTTTGATAAACTTTCTGGGAAAATATAAAAGGAAGATAGCTTCCTTAGGAAGTTACAGTGGGCTGTAAACAGAAATAATGCAATGCTGTCATGTGAAGTATGATATTGGGTGAAATTTCCCAGACAATACTGTGTCAGTATTATGGTTCTTTAAAAAAAAAATCAATGGATGACCTTGATTTATCAAAATGCTGAAAAATGTGTCAATGACAATAGTCTGGCATTATCTTTGAGATAAACAAGTGTAAAGGGCTAGGCTACATTGACATGGGGAATTGGAGTAATTCAAGTCTAGAAAACGGAGAAGCTAAGAAAAAAAGAGAAGGTTTCTGAAGTTCATCAGGTACCTTCCTAGGCTGCTCTTAATTTCCTGGCACATCTTATCTAAGGCACCCAGATGTGTGCAGAAATGTTCATTTTGTAAATATAATCACCCACTTTCCACGTGATTTGTGTTGTGATTCAGAGTTGTAAGTGAAGATGTTGTGCTTTCGAAGTTTAAGGCCCATAGATTTCAGAGCAGTAGCCATAGTTGGTTTGGTTTGCAAAAAATGTGCAGTTGTTGTCGGTGTAATTGCGTAACATTTGACATTCAATTTGAATGCTAGCCCAGAAGCCCTACATCTTCATTAGCTTGAAGAAGTTGGATGTAGAATTCTTGCATCCCAAACGAGCATCACTAAGAAATGAAATGCATCTGGGTAGCGGCATGCTCCAGCCCCTTTTTCTCAAAGACAAATTAGGTTATTTCAGAAGTGCAAGGTCAGGCAAAGAGCCAGGAGGGGGGAATGTAGAGCTCAGGGACCTCAAGGAGTGTGGAAACCTCATTGTTATGCCCGTTATTCCATGTAGTCCAAAGTGCATTGTAGTGTCACCCCATTTATAAGAAAGTAAAGGACTTAAAATTGTACAAATTCTTTTTTCTACAGGGATAATAAGTGTGTGTTACCTGTGGCAACCTGACTTTGAGGTTCTGAGCTTTTCCTGTAGTGCCGAACGGTGTCACAGCACACCAGGAGGTGTTCTGCGCTGTGCAGGACACACGTTTTATTTGCGGGTCGACTGAGACAGGTCATTTGAATGGCTTTGCAGCTTAATGTCTGTCCATGTCCCTGTGACTGTAGACAAGCAGTGTGCTACCTGTTGGAGAGCAGTGTAGATGATGGGGGTCCTGGTGGCCAACAAGATGGCCAGGAGCCAGCAATGTGCCCTTGTGGTCAAGAAGGCCGGTGGCATCCTGGGGTGGATCAGAAGTGGGGTGGTTAGCAGACTGAGAGAGGTTCTCCTCCCCATCTACTCTGTGCTGGTGAGACCGCATCTAGAATCTTGTGTCCAGTTCTGGGCCCCTTGGTTCCAGAAGGGCATAGAGCTGCTGGAGAGAGTCCAGCACAGAGCCACAGAGATGATGAGGGAGTGGAGCATCTCCCTGAGGAGGAAAACCTGAGGGAGCTGGGGCTCTTTGGCTGGGAGAAAAGGAGATTTGAGGGGTGACCTCATTAATGTTTAAAAATATGGAAAGGATGGGTGTCAGGAGGACGGAGTCAGGCTCTGCTCAGGGGCATCTAATAACAGGACAAGGAGCAATGGGTGTGAGCTGGAACACAGGAGGTTCCACATTAATATGAGAAGGAACTTGTTCCTGGTGAGGGTGACAGAGCACTGGAAGGGGCTTCCCAGGGTGGTTGTGGAGTCTCCTTCTCTGGAGACATTTAAAACCCACCTGGACATGTTCTTCTGTGCTGGATCTAGGTGATCCTGCTGTGTCAGGGGGATTGGACTAGATGATCTTTCGAGGTCCCTTCCAATCCCTAATGTTCTGTGATTCTGTGAAAGTGTCTGGGAGAAAGGATGTCACAAGTTCTAACCTCCTTTCAGAAGGGAGATGAAGAGTTTTCTACTTCCTTGAGTACTCTTATTGCTGAGTGTGTGTTAGCGACGGATGAAGTGATTTGGCCAAGTCTACATAGCCAGTGACAAAAATTGAGCTGGAATAGATTTTCTTGCTCTGGTCACCAGTCCAGCTCAGTAACCTGTAGATCTGCTGATGGTGGTTTCCACAACTAAATTTTGTGATGTTTATGTGATTAAAATTGAAAAAACAACCAACTTAAAAGCTTGCTGTTTGTCTGTGTTTCATCATAAATATTTTGAAGTGCAATCGAAATATGTGAAGTATAAGTGAAACCTTTTAAGATATAATACGTCTTGAATTTCAGATCATAGAACTAATTATGATTATTCAAACATCTGAGTAGAAAAGTTTAATTATCTAGTCAATCTTCTGCAACAAGGAGGTGACTTCTTGCTGCCCTGAGACTGAGATTCTGGAGTTCCTAGATCTCATGTTGCACACTGTCAGAGGGCAGTGTTTGGATCTAGGGAAGTATGGTGAATTCATCGTGCGCAATATCCTAATTTTCTTGAGTAATAATGTTTTGATTTTCATTTTTGCTGATACTACTTTGTTGTACTCTGTTGTCAAGTGTTATATACAAAAATGTCTCCTAGAACTAACGCTTACTTCTGAATGTTTGAGCATGTGTGAAACGTTCTGTTGTCCTATGTCAGGCTTATCCACGTTCTGTTGCTTTTATAGATTACCTTTCTCAAGGGATTGATCTCTCTGGAATAGAAGTCATTGAAAACGACCTGCTTTTTATTGCAAGAGCTCGGCTTGAGGTGGAAAATCAGGCTAAAAGGTTGCTTGAGCAAGGCATGGAGACTCAGGTAAAACTCTTTTTCATGCGTGAGAATGTACAAAGACATTGACAAGATTGGCCTTGTACAATATTTGCAAGAATAGAATTTTGCAGGATCTAACCCTGGAATTTGGGAGAAAATAAGTGCTGATATGAAGATTTTTAGCTCTAAACACTGTGAAAAAAGCGTGGATGGGACTTTGCATTAAGCACAGTATACAACATTGCCAGTATTGCCAAGCACTACAGGTTAAGCTCAAAAATGCAATTTATTAATACTATAAAAAGATTTCTGCATATATTGAAATGACTTGAAAGATTTCCCAATAAAACTTTAAAGGATGTTTTAAACTTTGAGATAAATATTCACTGTAGGAAATATAAAAATGAATATACATAACCACGTTAATTCATACGAAATGTAATTATCTACATTTTTAATATCCTGGCTACATCTGTTGTTTGACTATTGTGGTATCATGAGTAGTATCTTCTTGCCTTTTTAAAAATATGAGTCCTTTTGTCTATACTTTTTGGTATTCTTTTCAAAAAATAATTTAAATCCTCATTACTACAGTAAGAGGAAAAATCTGGTAAGAGTTCCCATCAAACTGAGGTTTTAAATTAGAGAACAAAGAAGATTAGAGCAAGACATTTTTGTGCTGTTTGTTACCAGTGGCTAAACTTCCCTGTCAGTGAATACAGCATTTGCTTATACCATTGAAGGATAAAAATAGAAGATCTACAGAGTGCAAAACCTCTTCATTAAATTGGTTTGTTTATATAATTGAAGATTACATTTACCATTATGTCTCAAACTTCTGCTTAAACCTCTCATTCCAAGTAATTTTCTGCAGTAATAAGTCATGATTATGGTAAATACCTTTGGCAATTCACTGATAGCGAAACGGTAGGAAAAAACCCCCCTGTTTTTTCCTTGATTACTATTCAAAGGTTGGAACTCCTGGCTGTTTGAGCATGTTGCCAAGCTGTAATTGGACGTCCCAAGCTATGAAGTGTATGCCATCTTAAATACAGATAGGACCTAAGAAAGAGCAAGTGGACGTGAATTCCGAATGTGGCAGAAGTCCTCGTCAGTGTGTAGTCGTTTTAGTTTTTCTTGTCAGATTTGACCTTCTCTGGTAATTTTTCTTCATGTTAAATACTAAAATGGAACTGACAGAGAAACCCTGGGGAAATCAATCCCATTCCACTTGAAAAATAGACAGATTTATTAGGTGTTCCAGGCTGTATCCAGGTAATCAAGAGATTATTAAAGTGTATGCCTGTTGTGCTTTAGCCGGGGGCCTGTTTTCAGCAAATGGAAGATTGTTTGGAAGAACAGTGTTAGTGCTTACTCATATCATAAGAGGAGATGTTTTTATGAAGAGGTGTTGGGTTTTGCTTCACTTGTGGCGTTGATTCGTGGATTTAATACTGGAAAAATCCACATGCAGACGTTGTTGTAGAAATACAGAATTTGAAATGTGACTATCAGCTAGTTACTGCTTGATTCTTATTATTGTAAGTGTTATATGTCATTTGAGCCCAAACAGGTTATTCTTAACCAATTACAATTTATTAAATAAGAACAAGCAAACAACGCTTAAGGGTTCCTAGGGGTAGCGCTGGGTGCAAGGACGGGGGAGGTTAAACACCGTCCTTCCCGCACTCCTGCACACCCAAAATGGCTCAAGTCCCCTCTTTTATACCCCTTGCATGGTCCTCCATTGGTCAATTAGAAAAACAACGCTGGTTCCTCACTGGGCTAGGTGTCCTCTTTGGAAAGAAGCCGGCACATCATTAGACAGTTCTTAATGAACTCGGGCTTTTCATTGTTGTTAGGGTCTTCCTGTTGTAGCATGGTCTCTTCAGGTGTCTCAGAAGATGCCTGGAGCATGAGGGTCCTTTGGTCTCCTTACGTGTCTGGGAAGACGCCTTTCCAAAGTGGTGTAGGACTTAATAATACAACACTAAAAACAAAGTACATGAATCACCAAAATACGTATAACATAAGGATGTGTGTTATTGATGGTCTGACTTACATTTATAATTTCCAAGCTCTGAACTTCCTCATAAAAGTACATGAACTTTTGGCTTTTTTGTGCCACAGAAGTTCCTCAGATAGGCTGTCTTTCTGCTAGTATCTATGCTGGTAGCTAAGTCTGTACATTTGAGAATACTGAGTGTTATTTGTCCAGGTAGCTCTTTAGTGACTTGATATTCACATTTTCAAGTGCAATTTCAGTTTTCACTTTCAATTTGATCTTCTGTGTAAATAATACACGAGATCAGTTGCCTGCGTAACAGCTGTATTTCTGTATATCATCTACCACTTTTCAGCAATGCCTCCATCTAGTCTTCATTTTAAAGTGTTTCAGTGTCCACTGGATAGAGAAGCAGGGAGTGGAAATACTTTTTACTACTTACAGTCTTACATTTAATGTAAGACTTTTAAGCAGTAATCATTAGAATTTGGTGATTGGCTTCTCTGAAATTCAGCTTGTTTTTTTCATAGACACTGCTAGAGGTTAGTGTAATGAAAATAACAGAGCTAAAACATTTTAAATGTCCCTTTCAGCATTTCGATCCTTTTTAAGTCGTAAACTATGTTTGTTATTTTGATTATGTATTCACTGATGTATAAGTCACATGGTAATGAGCTGTGCCTAGGTTCTCCCAAAATAACCACCAACTGTGGCATGTGAAAGCAAATACCTCTAAGTGATACTCTTGTCTTTGTCTTTGCATTGAAATGTATGTTTTTGTTCCATTGACCAGTCATGTATTTCTCAGAATAAACGAAATCTTTCTTTTCCTCTTCCTTTAGAAGCCACTGATTGCCTCAGAGGTGAAGGCTTCCACTCATGTTCACACTGGTATCTTTAAAGCTGCTGCCTTGGTATAAGCCAGCAGTGTCTGGCAGTGTGTCTAGACTTAGCAGGCTTTCACGGGGCTGCCTGCCATGCATCTCTTCCTAATCCTTTTAGAAAGAGTAAACCCTCTTCACTCTTGTTGCAAAAGTAATACAAATAATAGCAAACTTGATCAAACAGTGGATACAGGCAGGTTTTTTGATTGTTGTATTTGCTTTGTTATGCACTCCTAGTGTGCACAGCGCAGACTGATGCTGTTTTGTGACCCACAGAACAGTATCAAGAAACTGGTTTCAAACCCTGTCCTCAGTATTCAGTCCTAAGCTCTTTGCTAGCTCCTTCATGTTGTAAGCAGGTTAATGGCAGATAGGACAGAAAACAGGCAAGGCTGCTTTAACAGAGATCTGCTGAGAACATCATTGAATTTGAAGAGGCAGTAATATTTTCTGCTTTAAAAATAATTTAAAAATAGATATTATATCCATCTTGTGACTGCCAGAAGCATCCTCAGGCTATGATTCTGTGATTGTTTTACTCACAGGATAAACCCTAGTCAGAAGAGTCCAGACTTACTTTTACACCCCTTCACCTACTTACTGAACAGGGTTGGAGGGGAAAGTATGCACATAACTGACCATGTGTCCAGACATGATCATCAAGAGGTTGTCCTCTGACCTCAATATTTATATAGTAAAACTTACTGTGTTACAGCAAGATTGGTGAAATTAATCTTAAATCCTTCATAGGGCAGTGTTAAATTTGATGTCAAGGATCTTAAACAAGACGTGTTCTTTACTATCTCATGGTAGTGTTTTCCAGACATGCAAGCATGATTGGAGGTGTTTGAGGCTTTCAGGTATTAAGAATGGCTGGAAAACTGGGCTCTGTTTTCCTTTTATTTGTTATGAAACTAGCAAAAATACAATGTTCTGTTCTTGGGTTTCTTCGAATTATTACTAGTAAAAGTGTGGATGGCTCTTGGAGCACTCCTGTCTGGGCAAGGTCCTGTGACCTTTAGTTTCTCATTTTGAGTCTCACATACTTTAGCAAGAGTCTGCATTTCACTGTACAACAACTTTTCTCAGTACTTGTTTATGATACTTAACATTTGTATTTAAATCATAGCATGCTTAGTAGTTTTTGCTAGTTCAGTGTTATCTTCAGATTTGGATGCTATATAGTAAAATGGGCTGTGCAAATGCATGGACTTGATGACCCTGGAGGTCCTTTCCAGCCATGATGATTCTATGATTCTATGAATACACTGTTTAAAGTTGGTAAGTCCCTGAAGACTTAACGTGCTTGACTGTAGAATGAAGTCTAATGTCATAGGAGAATGTCAATTCACGTGCCTTGTGGCTATGTAGTGGCATGGTTACTTTGACATTGCCTACACGGACATACTGCTCTATTAAAAAGAAAACTTCCAGATGTTTTTGCCTGCCCTTTGCTGCTTTTGCATATTAGCCATCAGATTTTATCATACCTTTTAAATAATGCAAGACCTTATGTACTTCAGAATGTCAGTGGAATTGATTGCCGTTACATAACAGTGCATGACTATAGATAATATGGTTTAGATATGTATGTGTATCGATATGCATATCTATAGATAATTACAAAATTGTCATTATAATAGCAAATAAAGTTGAAAAATATGAGAAAAGAACCCCTTCAATTTGTCACACAACCAGTGACGCTTTTATCTATAGACTGTGGTTACCCTGATAAAAACTCTGGAAAAACTAGAGTTGAAATGCTAGAGTATACAATTTTTAAAGGCAAAGCTTTTTTTGAAGACTTAGCTGTTTTTATTCCCCATGACTTTTATTTCTGCTTTGAAAGCTAGAATTTTGGGTTTAACCTCATCACTGTCACTAATTTAACCAATGTAGTATGCTTTAGGTGCTTGGTGTTAGGTTTCCTTATTATTCCGCAATCCTGATTCCCTGGAGGAGATCCTAATGGAAACTCGGCTGAGACAGCTATTTCATAATAAAGTGATTGACTACAATGTGATATAGAAGTTGAAGGCATTGTTGATTATTCAGTTGAAGTCAATTACTTGAATCTAAAGTAAGAAGACTGAGGAATCTGTAAAAAGGAAAATTTAAACCTGCTTGCTACTTTTGGTGTAGGGTGAGGGTGGTAGCTATAGTTAACTTTCAATCATCTAGTTGTGCTTAGTGAAGACAGGATGAGATCCAAAGAATTATTTAAATTCTTGTTATCCACCCATTTTACTGGTTTTTGTAATTCTAACATAGACTTGTTTCATGTTACAGCTGTCATATTTGCTTTCATTGTAAAAGAACCAATGTCATTTGTGTCTGTTTTAGAAATTCCTACTAGATATTATTTCTGTTTCTCTTGTACAGTAGTTCTGTGTGCATATAGAGAATTTTCACTTAATGTGTTTACTTACCTTTGCAGTAAGTTTTACTGTGTCCTGACCTTTATTTACTACATAAACGTACTCATGTGGTATGACTCAGTTTTATTCTTAATCTTCAATAATGTGGTTTTTGTGATCTTGTTAACTTGCTAAGTCAGATTCCTTCATCTGGCCATCTGGTGAATGGCCCTACCAAAGAAGGTTTTGATAAATTATTTCTTCCTTGAACTATTCTGTTAAAATGTGATAATAGCAGTGTATGGGGCATCTAACATCCAAAATTATCTTCCAAATATGTGTGATTTATATCCCACATCTGAACGGAATACTTCAAGGGGATTAACCAAGCCTTAGCAAGTTTCCCCATTACTATTCTGGTCTAAAAAGTGTTAGTTTTGTCTTGAAGTATGATCTAATGAGACTGAAGTGTTAACAATGCTTCAGTAATGCAAAATCACCGAGCTAAACACTAAACATGAGTTTATACCTCTGAACTGTGGATTAAAATAAACCACAGATTTCTCTGCGACATAATCGGCTGATACCGATATAACCTAGAATATCCTTTCGGTTTCCATAGGAACAGATGATAGAATATTTTGAATCTTGGAATAACTAAAATGAATGTCTGGCTTCAATATAGTTCACTCTTCTTTTTCAGCTTGCAACCTCTGCATGTGAGGGCTAAAAATGTGCATAGAAAAAGAAAGGAGGAATACTGGCATCACGTGTCTTAAAGTGTTTTTAGTAGCAGTGGTACCAACAGTAATAATACAAATAAAACCAGTAGTACTTTAATGTGTTTCCCTGAACAATTCTTCAGCTTTGTCTCTATGTGCAGGTGCACAAAGGATTTCAAATTCTATAGGAACAGAGAAGCCCCAAGTTGCTCCTGTATGTTAATCCCTTTTAAAATGTTTCACAACAACCGTGTGGCTTGTTGGCACTCTCTACATCTCATCTCCAGCCTTTTCTTCATCTCACGGTGTTACACTGTATAGGGATATCTCCTCACTGGATGAGAGTAGAACACGAGCAAACTTCATTAAGTCATAAAGACAAGATCAGCCAAACTTTAGTGTAGTATAGAGTGTGTTATACAGGTGACTGTGGCAAAGATGATAATCTAAGGAAATGTGTTAGCTGGAGTAGCATTTGGCTTTTTAGCTATTTTACCTCTTTTTCTTAAATAAATGCTGTTGCTAAAATCAGAGAAGATACACTTTGAGTGTAAGAACACTAAGAAGCTTTAAAAGATAACTTCTTGTTTGAGATTAACGGATATGTACCTCAAATACTGATGTAGACGGAACATTTGGAGACCTTGTTAACAAACCATTAGGAATCTGTAGTCCAAGATTATTTTCAGCTGCCGTTAGTACAGAAGACTCATGAGAGCTGTAGTTATTTGAACTACACATGGGCAAATTTTATAGCAACTTTTTGATAATGGGAGGATTTTTAAATAAAAGTAATATCTAGGGCTTTCGTGCTCAGTATTAGAATATAATTCATTGTTGTCGATGTTCTATGAAAATAACATTTTTTCTTAAATAGATCATGGAAGCTTTATTTTCTCATCCAGTAATATATGCAAATATCATTGTTTACCTTTTGAAATGTGTCACAGTTAAAGTAGAATAAGCATTGTAAATGAATGTAAATTTTAGTTGATTTGTGCCCTGCAGGACGTTTCTGGGGGCAGAAGGATTAGCAAATCAGATAGGAAAGAGCCCCTTGCCTTCTGTCAGCTGCCTTTCCCAGTTAGTAACTTGTGCTAGGAGTTCACCTTCTCTGCCCTGGGATGGGTACGTGGCTGCGCAACAAGACAGTTAATATTCAGCACCATGTCTGACCATTACCAACGCCAAAGATTGTTGTGCACCAGAAGTGTTTATTAGTAAAAAAAAAAAGGAACATATTTTCCTTTTTTTTTGAGGAGAGGCACTATTGGGAGATATTTCATCACAGTATGTTAGGGGCTGTGTTTCAGGTTATGATTTCCAAACCCCTTCAGGTTAGAGAACATTTTTTTCCCTATCCTTTGGATTTATTCTTGGATTTTTTATTTTATTCATATTAAAACAGAACCGAGAATTGAAACCATCACAGTGTTCCCACCCCATCACAATGTCTCACAATTCATAGGCAGGTACATGGTCAGGATTAGGGCATATCAGCATCCTATATTCCACCATCTTTCAGCTCGATACCATTATACTTCCATGACCATAGGCCTCAGAATGCCTTCAGAATCATCCAGAGTAAGAAGTCCTCTTATACTGGCCAACTTGCTGTCTTATAGAATCATAGAATCATTACGGATCGGAAGGGACCTCGAAAGATCATCTAGTCCAATCCCCCTGCCACAGCAGGATCACCTAAACCCAGTCACACAGGAACACATCCAGTCGGGTCTTGAATATCTCCAGTGAGGGAGACTCCACAAACCTCCTGGGCAGCCTGTTCCAGTGCTCTGTCACCCTCACTGTGAAGAAGTTCCTTCCCAGGTTGATGTGGAACCTCCTATGTCTGTTATGTCTGTTGACCAGCTGTGACCCCAGCTGAGCCTGCCACTTGCCATTTGAGACCCCTGTATTTGGGTCTGAAATACTCCCCTACATTGATCACCTCATGGCTCAGGTGAGCACAGCAGAATGAGGAGCTGCCTCCTGCTTGTTGTTAGACTCCCCTGTACCCTGCTGGAGAAGACGTTGGCTCAGACGTTTGGGTGGCTTGGCCAAGGGTGATGTTTCTTGATCATCTGTTAGTGCTTTTGGCTATTAATTGTGTGTCAGATGCACATGTGTTCCACAGAGTACTTTTCATCAAACTCCAGTGTAGACAAGCCCCAGCAAGACACCTCGAGACAGCAAATGAAGCATGAAACAGTCTTCCCTCTTCTCTCAGTGGCAGGTAGTACAGTGTGGTGTAAGGAATTAATTGATATGAGCCACGGGTGAAAAAGCACTGACTTTAAGCAAATATTGAAAATAGCAGAAAGCAAGAGACTGTGTTTTGAGAAGAAACCTGCTTGGATAGACACATGCATATTTAATCAGTCTTCAATAATTCATAGAATATTAATGTGATGCATGCAAGTGTTTAGTAATGGTTTTGGTTGAAATTCTAATACCTAGTTGGGAATCATTACCTTTTTTTATATCAACATTCTTTGGGAACAGGTAGAATTAATTTAAGTAAACAATATTACTGCAACTATGTCTGCTGTAGATACTTAACTGAAAACACTTTAGTCCTTACATTCATTAAGTTTTTATTAACTGTGTCTGATTTTCCAATAGTATTTTTGTGCCATGATCTCTTCCAATGCCTTTTCCAGAGATTCCATCACTGCTTGTACTGCCATTTTTTTCCTTTATTGTTTTCCTTCTGACAAGGTGCTTCTTTATATTCTCTAGTCTGAATTTAAAAAAAAAAAGAGGGAGAGACATCTGTGAAAAATAGCAAAAAATACAGCCTTATGTTATAAAAACAACTAAAGACAGGCTCTGGTTTTGCTGCACAAGTTTCGGTGTTGTAGCAGTTGATATGTTTGTGGTATCTTATTGAAGTGATGAAGTTAAATTTGTATCTTAACCTTTCTAACTTGACATAGTTTTATAATTTGATAAAAGTCCTAAATTTTGCACTAAATAGACCCTAAAGCATTTTGTTACCAACTCTTTTACAAGCTTTTTAACGAAGTGTGTTATTTCTTTATGTGCTGTAAGATGAAGATTGTACAACTACTTGAACAACTAGTGACTTAGATCCTGAGGCAAGTCCATGGCTTCTCTTGGGTAAACATGTTGGAACTAGGGAAGAAAGAAAAACATAGTCATTTTTGAAAACATCTCGTGTCAGAGATCCAAAAATTCAGATTTCTTGCAGGTTACCAGATTAATTTTTGGAGATATATTTTTACCTTATCTGTGATGTACTTTCCAGAGTGAAAGGCTTTATACTTGAGCAGTAAGCAATACTTTGTTCAGTGAATACTGTTGGGAAGACAGGACTGTTAGGGATGTAACTGAGCATAGGTTTGAAAAGCCCCCATTTTAGGAAGCATCTCTGCAGCATAACAGAGATATCGTACTAGCCAGAATTAGTTCACCCCTGTGCTCTGGCTGTTGATCCATGCTGAAGTGGGTACTACTTACTGTTGCTACCTCTCTTGGTCTTCAGACACATAAGCATGGAAGTATTTGCCCACGCCACAAACTGGTTGGGCAGTGTGTTGACATTTTCATTCTGCTCCTTTTACTCATTAAAGCATACATGCAGCAACAGTGATTGAGTGCTGATACCTACTCCATCTCCAGAGCTCAGAGTTGTTGTGCAACTCGTTCTTTTCAGGAGTGGGGAAAAGGGGACACTAGAAGATGAACTTTGATCAGCTTTCCCTAATCCCTCTTCCAGCACTGCATCTGAGCAAAGCTAGAATGTGTATGTATTTGGTAAGGAATGTGTGCTAGAGTAGGAGTTACTAGCAAGGAGGATGGGATGGTGCCATATGTTCTCCTGCACTGCAGGATTTATTCTTCCCTGGAGACTTGTGCTGAAATTGCTTTAATCTCTTGTCCAAAAAAATGTAGTTATGTTGCAGTACTTACTCACTATTGTAGACTTGGCTGTTACTGCTTAGTTTTGCTGTCCTTGCAGCTACTGGGATGTAATCACTGACTTCTTTGAGGAAAGCCTAAGTCACTTTGTTCTTTGTTCTTAATGTTAGATAAAGGATTTTGCAGAATTCAGATGCATGTCAGTACTTCATTATTATTGTTATTGCTGGCTTTCTTGAGTACTGCATGTTGAAAACCTTTCCTGAAACACTTATGTGTCACCCAGTAGAAGCTTTTGGTAAGACATTAGTGTTACTGAGTTAAGTTTTGCTGCAGAGCTTTTTCTACCTAAGTGTTGTGCGAGCTGGTGATGGGTCCTTTCCAGCCATGATGATTCTATGATTCTATGACAAAGGATTTCTTTTTGCAGCTTCTTCTAACAAAGGAAGCAAGCTCCTTTTATTACCGTGTTCATGCTCTACATGTGTGTGTTTTGCTTATTGCACAAGACCCCGTTCATGCACATAAGTCTTCCTACATTATTATCTACAAGATCAATTGGCAAGCAAGCAGAGCTTCCCCTCTTCACCCAGGTGCCTCAATTCTTGTCTCTTCTGGCCTCCTCTCTTATCAGGTTTCCTTGGCACCGGGTTCCTCTTCACCAGCTAGCCACATTCCTTAGCTCTGATGTCTTAGGCCTGGAGTGGCCTCCATTGTTTCGTGTCACCACACCTAAGGAGGTGTTAATGCCTGAGGCCTTTTCAGTTTCTGTCCTTTGTACTTGACTGGTTTTATCCATGCTAAGTAGGCATCTGAGTTTCAAACTCTTCTGCAAATGAACACAGGTAACCTTTCCAAGTGCTTTTTCAGTTGCTGAGTTGCTACAGGCCATCATTCTATACATTTGGAAAGTTCACTCCTCTCAATTCAGCATCAGCTCTTCCACCACACTTAGAATTAAATCTAGGCTATGTCACAGTCAAGGGTCTGTTTCCCTTTGGAATAAGTAATCCAGGACTGTCTTGCTGATCAAGGTCAGAATAAAACACTAATGAGAACCAGATGGACTAGAAAGTCCTTGTTACGTTAACAAGTCAACTATATCAAAGACCGTGAAACAGAAAGGGGGGGATGATTAACAGATTCAGGCGAGCACCCCCTCCCCAGTTACAATCTGTCCTTGCCCGTTATCTACACAGTAGTATGCGAGAGGTAACAGAAGCACATTCTACAGGAGAAGGAGACACTGCCTTCCCCGAGCACCCCTCTTGGAAGTGAAACTTAGGACATCCCGCCTTTTCCCAGGAATGATTTGCTTAAGCCAACCTTTTTCTTAGGAGTAGTATTGAATATGTGTTAGAATAGGGCATAAAACATAGACGTGAGGGACACTCGGCGCGAGCCGTAGGTGGGCTGCGACCCGCCCGGCCGCCCAGTGCACTGTTTTGCTTTCCTATCAATAAATCAATTACATCATTCCACTTAGTGGTGATATCCTTTTATTCATAACACCTTTAACAGCAAGTAGAGCTCTTCCTGGAGACCCTCTGATGATGTTCTCCTACACGATGCAGTGGGAAAACATCACTGTGTGACATTTATGTCGCTTCAGTGCAGGTTATAAAGAAATCATGAAATTAATGAATTCACAGACTTCTACAGAGAGCTAAGAAACCTTGTGCTGGTTTAGTCTGACCTGTGTGGACACAGACTTAAATTCATTAGACAGTGTGATGGAAGCTGTGACGAATAATAACTACTATGAGCTGCAAATTACATTCTAAAGCAGGGAATTTGATAACTAGTTAACTGTTATTGGACTGACCTGTCTTGAATTTTAAAAGCAATTGCATAGCTGAGTGAATAGCCTTTGCATTGGGGTGGGTGACATAGCAAAAGGGCTGCAAAGATGTCCTGTAAAGACTATTTTCCTTGCATCTGCATATGAATTTTATGAAGCAGTGTTTAATTCCCTTCTCCCCGTTTGTTTTTCTCTTTAGAAGTATACTGCTAAATACAGCGTGCCTCAGGAAGAAGTACTAAACTTCTAAAATTCTGGCCTGTTTTTCACACATAATACTACTATTATGCATTACAATTTCTGTAAGGGATGTTTGTGTCATTATTGTCCATAACATATTGTGGCCTTATTTAATTGTACTTAAGTTCACTATTTATGTGTCACTCAAACAAGGGAACATACCGGGGCTAACAGTTGGATTTTAATGATGGATGAGGAATTTAGTTGTAAATGCAGTCGTTTTCCTAAAGCCATTTTAGATACAGACCTCATAAACAAGCCCTTTCAATTCTTTATAGACACGGAAAGTTTTTTACCTTGGCTCTGAGTATTCAGAGGAGGCTTGGCAAAGCTATTTTTCATTTTGGTTTAGAGTTCAGAATGCATTTTCCATGTTTTTAATTGATGTTTTAAGGTTCTGTCTTAAAATGGTTCTAATTTTGCACTAAACATAAGTCAAAAAAAGAACCTGACCACTAAGTAGTAGCCATTCATAGGACTGCCCTGCCAATTCTGGGCAAATTCAAGCAACTAATACTATTTGTCATAATTATTTAGTGTTCATTACGACTTCTGATTTGTCAGTTTCTTTGGGGAGGACTAAATTCAAGTGAAGACTGTAGTTACTGTCTTGTCTTGCACACTAGATCAAGTTGTTCAGTCACCTCTTTTGTAGCCAAAAACTGTTGTGCAGGTTTATAGATGAGAATTTATGAAAACCTGGTATGGTATGTGGTTCTCTGCACATTTGAAGAATGTTATTTCAACTGAGAGTTTATTGAATTTTTTCACTGAGGGTCATTACTGCTTTTGCTTTGAAGTCAAGGGGGGTTTTCACACAAACTTTAGTGGAAGTATGTAGGCACTATTGTATGGCATCCAGTTGTGGGGCAGCATCAGATGTGGAACCTAAAATAGAGCACTAGGCATATTTTACCTAGTACTATTGAGAGGTAGTCTGTTTCTTACAGACTAGCAATACAGGCACTGTATTACTAATTTTTAATTAGAGACAGAGATTATTTAAACACAAAAAAATTGAAAGGCCCCTAGTTGGCTCAGTGGGTAGAGCATGGGACTCTGAATTCCTGGGGTCATGGGTTTGAACCCCATGTAGGACATCTTGAGACAGTTCTGTAGGCTGACCCTGCTCCAGCGGGGGGGGGGGTTGGACTTAGATGATCTTTTGAGGTCCCTTCCAACCTGTAACATTCTGTGACTCTGTGAATTCATGACTTGGATCCTAATTCTAAAATGTGAAACTGTAGTGTTCTCATGTTGATGGGGATGGAATTCATATTCCATACGTTTTAATACCACGTTTCAGTTTGTACAGAAGACAGTGTCCTTACCTTGCTCTGAGCCTATGCTCTTCTAGAAGTTCTGTGCCATGATGGTTTATTGTAATCTGCAAATTTTAAAATCCTCTCATTTCTTCTGTTATTTTCACATCTGTGTGAATACTGAATAGTTACACAGTTAGGGCGGGCGTTTGAGTATCGTATCCTTCCAGCTTTGGAAAGACTAATGTAAATAATCTTTGAGTAGGGCTATCCCATCCTACTCTGTATGGCCATCTTACGGCAGTTCCGTCTAGACTGTGTTTTCTTGGCTTACTCAAGAGAAAGTCACTTAAAATAGTGCCAGCCTTGCTTCAAATCAAAACATTATATCTCTCATTCAAAGTTACATTACTCTGTCACAGAAATAAATTACTTTGGTTTGGCATGAGTTGTTCTTGACAAAGTCATCTTGGCTATTATTTAGCACCATATTAAAATGTCCTTGTGCATATCAAAAGGTAATTTAACTGTGCAGTCACATGTAAATAAGTTATTACTTTCTAGCAATGAGTCTCTGTAATATTACAGTGCTGTTTGACGGTCCAGTTTTAAAGAACAGAACTGTAATGTATGAGATGCTAATTTCAGAATACCTCCAAAGTTAATGACTTTGTTGTAGGAGAGCTTTAAAGTCCCTAATGTCTTGTTTGGATTTCAACCAGGTTTCTGGGAATTTGCTCAAGTAGGTTCGTAATTCAGGTACTTTCTGGACATAATTAGTAGACCATACTGTAATTAATAAACTTGAAATCAGTGAATGTGAAATGTGTTCTTAAAGTACTACTACATCCATACTAAACTTGGGTAATGACAATATTTACAACTTACATAATTCACAAAGAACAATACTATTCCTTAATACATTTTACAGTGAATCAGTGAGCTCTCTTTATCAGCCCCCGCTGCTGACAGTTCTTTTAGGATCAGAATTAATACCTAGGTATGTATGGCTCCCTTAAATCAGAGGGGCTAAGAAAACCCAAGCTGCTGAAGGTGAAGTACATTTTCTGAGCTGATTTAAAGGTATAGCAGAATTCTTCTATAATGAAATGTTTATTAAAAGCCTCGATCACTTGCTAGCTAGGAAGCATATTATGCTACTTGTTCTAGGCTTTTACTTTGGTACATAGCTGGACACAGCCATCTGGGAAATGGGAACAGATGTTTTTGTGGTATTAAGGTAGTTTGTTCTCTGGTAGCCAAATGGGATGGTAACTGACATCACCTACTCTGAAACATCTCAAAAAAACTTTCACACATTTGAAGGCAGTTTCAGACATTGGAAGTGCTGGCATTCTGACACTGTAAAAGAGCTTCACCTTACCTTCTGGGATGTAGCTATGACTTACTACAGCTTTTCTGCTTTTGTTTACTGTAAGTGACCACTTTGAACACTGGACAGTGGATTTGGTGAGAAGTTTCTCACCTCTTTATGCAGTGATTTGCACCTTGAATTGCTAAAACCAAATTTATGTCTTTTTTTGGCTTTTGTTGTCTGATTACATGGGTCAAACTTTGTGAATGGATCCTTGTCCACAGTTCCTAAAGAAAAGGAGGTGGGCAATTGGAGAGTATTTCCATGGGTTTTTAGTTTAGTGGGTTTTTTAATTGCTTTGAAATCTTTGCACCAGAATTCAAGTCCATTTCTTGACCTTATGACAGAAAAATTTATCTGTACTTAGAACTGTGATTCTGTTAAACTGTTTTAGAGAACTGGCAGGGGGATTGGACTAGATGATCTTTCGAGGTCCCTTCCAAGCCCTAATGATTCTATGATTCTGTGATTACTTGTTAATAGAAAATTTGTATTTTTAGACAGTATAGGATCATAGAACGTGTTGCTTTGGAAGGCATCTCTAAAGGTCATCTAGTCAAACCCCTCTGCAACAATCAGAGCCATCTCTAACCAGAACAGATTGCTCAGAGCCTCATCTAGCCTGCCCTTTAATGTCTCCAGGGATGGGGCTTCCATCCAGGCACTCCACTCCATCTAGGCAACCTGTTCCAGTGGTGCAGCATCTTCATTGATATTAAAAAACGTTTTTACTAATGTCCAACCCAATTCTCCCCTTTTCTAACTTAAAACTATTACACCGCATCCTATCATTACACGCCCTTGTGAACAGGATGTGTGTCCCTGCTTGATTTGTGAATGTTACGGGGAGAAATATGCCTAGAAATAAGAAAGGACTCTTTTTTACCAGCAATTATCAATAGATATGGTAAGCAGCAACACATAACTGAAGGTCATCAGAAGCACAAAGTTAACACAAAACCAGAGATTACTGGGCCTAGCAATTGAGAGAACAGTTAAAAACATTGTAGAGGTTACTGAGAAGCTGCTTTTCTGTTTTACACTTACAAAACTATTTTCTTTTTTCCTTTTCTCCTTCCCTTTTTCTTCTTGAAGAAGACATTGAGGAAAATACATTTCAAAAAAATCAAAGCAAAATGATGTAGAAGATATTAATGTATTATGTGGTGTGGCACTGTAGCCAAGTACAGAACACTTTAAATTGTACTCAGTAATATAATTTAGAAGAATTTCCCATAAAAGCAAAAGAAAAATTAGGAATATAAAATAAAAAAACTGTTGCAAGACAAAACATGGAAAATATTGAGGTCATTTACTTTATAAGTTTCATTTATAGACAAATACTGTATTGCTTAGCTTATAAGACAAACAAAATATATGTAAGCATGTAACCAGTGACTGACAGTGAGGGTGGCAGAGCACTGGAATGGGCTTCCCAGGGAGGTTGTGGAGTCTTCTCTGTAGACGTTTAAAACCCGCCTGGATATGTTCCCATGCGACTTGGTCTAGGTGATCCTGCTGTGGTGGGGGGGTTGGACTAGATGATCTTTCGAGGTTCCTTCCAATCCCTGATGTTCTGTGATTGTGTGATATGGAGAATAGAAATTTGAATAAAATATATTTTCAATTTTTCTAGCCGAGTCATACAGTAGTTTTCCTACAGAGGGTTTCAGAATAGTAAGCAACTTGTACAACACGATTCTTATAAAGTCACAATTGTAAGAATTGTGTTGCGTTAAGGGGGGGCAGTGGATTTGGTAGGGAGTACAGGTCCAAATCCTGAGCAATATCCAATTTCACACCATGAGTCCGATAACCAGGTCGGATTCACTCGGTAGTGCCACACTACGAGTCCGTACAACTCGGATTCACTCGATAGTGTGTTCTGTTCTCGTCTAGCCACAATCTATGGACTCGCGCGGTGTCCAGTGAGGAACGGCAAGGCTAGTTCACGTGAACAAGAGCAATTTATTAGAGCAACAGATGTACAGGTTCTTTATGGATTGTCGGTGATGAGCACTGTATGCAAAATATGTGTACACAAATGTTAAAGTTACCAAAGCATTAAGATAAAAAGCAGCTCTATACTAATGCGTTAGATTATAAAAGTAACTCTGTAGAGATCTATAAAGTTCTCGAAAAGATTTATATCTCACCCAAAGGCATCCCCATGGGGGAGGAAGGAGGTCCCAGCCTGTCGACTGATTCCTAGGAGTCAAGAGGTCCACGAATATTCCCCGACTTATTCAAGATGGTGTCTTCCCTCTCAATTCCCCTTTTTGCGGGGCTATTTTATATTATTTTTTTATCTGCAAGATGGAGCTTGAGTGACTCTAGTCATACATGTTTTTGTTTCTGATTGATGTCAGAACAAAGACTCAGGGTTGCAAGGGTACCGCTTTATCTTTTTCAAAGTACCAGTACGTTCCCATCCGGTGCATCTTATCGCAGGCCTTGGCCACGGCTGCACATTTCCTCACAAGGGTTGACTGCAGTACCTTCATATTGCTTCACCCCTCGTGGTTTGCAGACCCAGTTGCCTGGAGAACCATCAGAGGAAGGGATTCCTTGTGTTCCAGCTGTACTCCACCCTAGAGGCTTAGAACTTTCCTTAATGTGCAAATAATGCTGTTTAATTTTTAAGTTATCCCACAAATTATAAGAAAATTGATCTGTTGAATACTAACAGTGTGTATGAAGATGGTAATACAGAACATCTCTGAAACTGTGATATTTACAATGTAAATGTTAGGAAATTTGAAGTGTGTCATTTATGGATGGTAATTCTAGAAAAGTCTCTGAGAAGGTCAGATAAGTTTCTTATCTTTCTTAAGAAAATTTTACAAAACTTTGTTCCTTTTAATTTTCAGCATTCATTCACAGCCAAGTTAATCTAAAATCACTGGTGTGTTGTATAGGCTTGACAAGACACTTGTGTCGTGAAGAGCTTTGGTTAATTATTTCTACAGGTAGCTTTAAAAAATAAAATAGGCTTGATCATAAAACTCTTTCACTATTGCTCTTCTTTCTCAGTAATGCTAGTGAACTCAAGAAATGCAAAAAGAGAATAAGAAAAAATGCATTACTATTATTTTTGTAAGAAACATCAGAAGAAAACCAGTAAATCACTAGTAACTTCTTTGCTGAAGACAGACTACCTGTGCCTGCATATGGGAACAAGAGCATGACAGTGTGGTTTGTCTCTTGAAAATAGCAAGTACTGAAAAATCCAAATGGTGTTATGGTCACATGAAAATATTCTTGCACATTCTGCAATTTACTTCTTATCAAGGAGATTTTCAACAGCATTGGCATGCATATTGCCTGTTTGACAGACTCTGATGACCTGTACAGCAGTGCAAAGGAAGGCTTACATATGACAACTTGCTAGGTTGGAGACAGATCATGGATTTTTGTCGGGATGTAAATTAGTTTTGCTTTAGTAACTCGTTATACAATCTATTCAGTAAGAGAACAACACTTAAACTGTGGGATTATTAAAAATAAAAAAGTCTTTGTTATGCTTCAGTGTGTCCATAATGGCTGGACTTGGTTGGCATACACGGTAACAAGAGGTCACTAAGATTGATGAACGACTGATTATAGCTGAAATGCCACTGAGCTTGCAGTCTAACTGAGTAATGCAGCAGCTGTGTTATGTTCTTCAGGCTTAGCAATGCAGTAGTGGTTACCTGGAACTTAGTTCAGGAGGTTCCCTTTCATAAATAACCTGTCATATAACAGGCCCTGTTACATGTTCTGAGTGTCTTCTGAGGTAAACTCAGAAATCTTGAGTTCTCAGACAGGTGTCTTCTGAGCAAATTTGTTCTCATGAAAAAATGAGTGTTAAGAGGCACTTTAAGTGTATCTCTCTAACTCATCCTCTGCTGCTGACTGCTGCAAGTTAGCCTCAGCTGTGTATCCTGTGTGACATAAGTGATCTCACACTGTTTATCCAAATGGCATTGTTACAGGCAATTACTAGCCCAGACATTTCCCTGTTAGGAGTCTCTTTGGACCGGATCCTGCCTATGTGAGTTTATATTGATACCAGTCCCCCTTTTATTACAAAAGCTTTTGCCTCTCTTTTCTTGCTTGAAAAAGCAAGTGAACAACACCTGAACATATTTATGCTCTTTGCCTTGCAGATCACAGACTCATAGAATGGCTTAGGTTGGAATGGACCTCAGAGATCATCTAGTTTCAACCCCCCCTGCTGTGGGCAGGGACATCTCTCACTAGACTGGGTTTCTCAGAGCCCTGTCTAACATGTCTTGAACATTTCCAGGCAGAGGGCATCCACAGCCCCTCTGAGCAACTGGTTCTTATGCTTTACCACTCTAATAGTAGGGAATTTCTTCCTAAGATCTAGTCTAAACCTACCCTTGTTTAGGTTGAAACCACCCCCCCTTATCCTATCACTAGAGTAACTTGTAAAAAGTCCCTCTCCAGCTTTCCTGTAGGCCCCCTTCAGGAATTGGAAGGTTGCTATAAGGTTCCACTGAAGCCTTCTCTTCTTCAAGCTGAACAGCCCCAATTTGATCAACCTGTCTTCATAGGAGAGGTACTCCAGCCCTCTGATCAAACTGGCTGTACTCATACATTGCTGGATAATGTTGAACTTCTCAACTACCAACACCTCCAATTCCTGCTCTCAGTTCTTTCACCACCCAGCAAGTATTGGCACTTGAGGTTACTCCAACCCAGATGTAAGACCTACCACTTGAATTTGAACTTTATGCAGTTTCCTTATGGGCTTAGTCCTCAAGCCTGTCAGGGTCCCTCTAGACTCTTCCCTTCCCTCCAGTATGTTGACCACAGCACACAGCTTGGTGTCACCAGCAAACTTGCCAAGATGTTACATACACTGGGCCCAAAGCAGACCTCTGAGGAACAGCACTTGTAACTGATCTCCACTTGGACAATGAGCCAATTCTTTGAGTGCGACCATCTAGCCAAGTCCTTATTCACAGACCGATTGATCTGTCAAATCGGTCTTTCTGTTTTAGAGACAAGGATGCCATCTGAGACAGTGACACCGAAGGCCTTGTACAAGTGCAGGTAGATGACATCAGTTGCTCTACCCTTATCTACCTGTCATAGAAGGCCACCAGATTTGCCCTTAGTCAGTGATGTTGGCTGTCACCAGTCATCTCCTTGTTTTCTGTGCCTTAGCATAGTTTCCAGGAGGATCTGCTCTGTGATCTTGCCAGGCACGGAGGTGAGACTGATTGGCCTGTCATTCTCTTTTTTAAAATGGGGTTATGTTCCCCTTTTCCAACAGAAACTTCACTGAACTGCCATATTTTCTCACGTATGATGGATAGCAACTACATCCACCAGTTCTCTCAGAATCCTTGGGTGAATCCCATCAGGTCCCATGGGTATGTGAACCTTGAGGTTCTTTATATAGTAATGAACCTGATCTATCCCTATTGAGAGTGGTCCATCCCAGTCCCAGCCTTTGACTTCTGTGACATGAACGGGGTAGTGCTTTCCTGTGAAAACTGAGTCAAAAGTGTCACTGAGTATCTCAGCTTTCTCCATATACCAGCTAACCAGGTCACCTATTTCCTTCCCTTTCCTGGGATCAAAACACATACTTACCATCCAAGAAAGTTATATGAAGTCCTTGATGTAGAGTATTTGTGAAAGGGGTATCATATTAGGTCAGAACAATTCCACAAAGTTCATAGGTGGTGTGAGGAATTAAGAGAAAGAGTGTGTGTGGGGCCTACCTAGGGTTCAGCTGGCTCGAGCCAAACCATTTCTATGTGAGGTAAGAGTCTATGTGCTAAACTTACTGCTTGGTGAATGTTTTAGTTCAGATAATCTGTCTGACACTGAATGAATTGTAAGAAAATAGGTGTTGCTTTTTGTCTGTAGCAATATAAGAGAATGGCCCCTCAGTTCAAGAAGGATACAGAACTGCTGGAGGGAGTCCAGCGTAGAGCAATGAGGATGATGAAGGAAGTGGAACACCTCCTGAGGAAGGGCTGAGGGAGCTGAGTCTAGCTTAGAGAAGAGAAGACTGAAGGGTGACCTCGTTAATGTTTATAAATAGGTGAGAGGTGGGTGTCAGGAGGACGAAGCCAGGCTCTTCTCAATGTCATCTAGTGATAGGACCAGGGGCGATGGGTGTAAGCTGGAACATAGGAGGTTCCATATAACTGTCAGAAGGAACTTCTTCACAGTGAGGGTGAGAGAGTGCTGGAACAGGCTGCCCAGGGAGGCTGTGGAGTCTTCTTCTCTGGAGACATTTAAAACCCACCCACAACAGGTGATCCTGTTGTGTCAGGCAGATTGGACTAGATGATCTTTTGAGGTCCCTTCCAATCCCTAATGATTTTATGATTCTGTGGATCTGACTCTGATATGTTTTTTTGGCTTGAGTTCCAGTTGGTTTTTGTACCTTCATGAGCTCTTTTAAATGCAGGGTTAAGACTTAAACATATGGTAGAAAGAGACCTGAGCACAGGAAAGTGCTGTCTTCAGTTTCCCTTAATGAAAAACATGCTGTGTTGTGGGGTATGAATCCGTGTTTAAATTGCATTTCCTTAGAGAGTCACCTTAATGCCTACTGTTGAAATTCAACACTTCAGTGGTACTTGAACCAAAACGAGATCCTTTAGTACAAGAGTTGCTCAATCATTGTCATCACTGCGGTGTGAAAGACACACTTAGGCAGTGTGGTAGACCACGCTAGGTCAGGATTAGATTTACTCTTTCAGTTCTCGTTGCCTATTTGAAATGGTTGCCTAGGACCGTCTAACAGGCCTGGAGAAGAAGCCGATGTATTTTAGAATGTATACTTACATTGTCCAATAATCCTTTGATCATATTGAAAGATGAAGAATATTTTATTGCCCTTGAGATTTTTATATGTAGACAGGGATAAGCATTTTCCCTCATGCAGTGATTCAACAAGCAAAGTTCAAATGATCAATAAGAACCCATAATTTCTGCAGTGCTCCGTCAGCAAACAAGGGGAGTGAACAAGGATTCGTCACCTCTCTAGAGATGTTTTTTTGTTAGGTGACATCAGATGATAGGAATCTTTGCCACAGTTTGTTTTAAGTCTTCCAAAAAAAGACAAAATTGTGATCTGCCATTCTGGAGTGGTACATTTTTGGAATGGAGCCCGGATCGCGTACTTCATCTCTTCAAAGCAGTACTTCGTTCTTTTTCTTTGGTGCTCCTTTTAAATCACAGGGGTGATCACAAAGGCCAACTACTTAATATATTTTGCTAACAAATCCCTCTCCGGGGAAGAGGATCATAAACCAGGATTTAATTCAGAAAATAAAATAAACTTAAATTACTCTAATCAGTAAATTGTTGTTCAAATCAATGATAAATGATCTGATAGTCTAGAAATGTAATATTACTATCAATGTCTGGAAGGATTCGAAGGATCAAATGAGTAAAGAATGAGAAAAATAGCTAAAGCCTCCTTAAGGGACAGTTGTCCACTAGGACAAACAACATTTTTTTCACACAGCAGAGCCACTGCTTCTTTGATTGCCCTGAGTATGTGAAGGATGTATAATTTTTTTTTTCTCCAGGCTTGGTCAATAGATAGAAGACCTGCAGGAGCAACACCCGTTAGTAAATAAAAATCTGAATCTAGAATCTATCAAGAGGGGCCAGAGTGTACCTGGGTCAGCTAGGAAGGTATGGATGATAGCAGATGATGCAATGATTATAGTATGTTGCTGACTTTTGTAAGGTTAGAGGGATGTAGAGTTTATGTAACTGAGTCTTTTTCTGCTTATTAATCATCTTAGAACTTCAGGTTCTATGTAGTTGCTTCCTTGGCTTAGAGCTTCCTGTGTTTCTGCTTAGAAGGCAATGATACAACACAGCTTGCAGTGGGGTGGTGAAAAGCTGGTGTTTTTCTACAGTTCACTTATTTTGTGTGTTTATATGAGCAGCTGTCCCTATATTGGCCTTCTTGTAGCCTGTTGACTGAATGTATTCCATGTATTTAAATATCTTTTGGTGTTAAATCATTGTGGATAACTGCTTGTAAGGAAACCTCACTATTTCAGATTTCAAACTTGCCTCATTTCATCTCATACTAGACCAACTGATGTCTGGAGCTAAAACTTCGAATCAGATATTTATTCTTTGTTTTAAATGGTAGAAATTTGGGAATGTCTCACATTTCCACTCTCTATAAACTGTGAAGTGGTAACTGTGCAAAAGAACTGCTCAGTAGCAAACCTTCTGATGAAGCATGGCTGGCTTGAAGTTGATGGTGGTGGTTGAGTTGGTGGTGGGCTGCTTTAAGTTGATTCAACCATTGATGATTTTTGTGTAGTTTCCCCTCTAGAATTCTGCCCCGAAAGCAATAATGTGACACAACTTAAAACTACTCTTGACTACTGTATCCTTATTATTTGGCTAGATCCAGCTTCAGAGAAATACTTTTTGGTCATTGCTGAGATGTTTTTCTTCCTGACCAGAATTGTTTGATTTGCTATTAACTTCCAATAAGCAGAACGAATAGAATATTTCAAATGGATCAATCTGTTGTATGACAGTGAAATAGATCAAAGACAGGAGAAACGTCTGTCTGACCTCTTTAACTTGACTTTATTTCAACTAGAGCATTTTATCTTCATGAGATAGGCCATGAACAGGACCATAATCCATCTGTGTGTCAGGGTGCTGGCAGGATGAAATACACCCATGCAAGCAGTCTGGAGAAGAAGCAAGGTGAAATCCTATAAAGCTTAACGTTACTGATCTTTCAGAAATTCCTGTAAAGGGAATAATCTTCCAGCCATTAGCTCATTCTCCATGGCTTTAACTGGAAGAGATACCTGATTCTTTTCCCTTGGTATCTATCTGATGTTTGGTAAGAATCCGTGAAGCCTTTTGTGCACTGGAGAAGAATATTGTTTCGGATCTGCTGCAGACAGAGAATCCCGAGTCTGAGAACCGACACTGTTCCAGCACATAGCTGCTCCTGGTATGAGGATGTATAAAGCCAAGGCTAAAAATACCTACTGAAACCATATTACTCTTTTTCACAATTTGGTTCTTTCTAACTGGTATTCACTACTGCTGTAGACTTTTACAGGGAATAATTTTTCACATGGCCTTCAAAAGTATTGCATAGTGCTGTGTCTTTAGAATCTATTACCTTCCGAAGAGTGTTCTTGGTAAGTGAAGAAAGACTAAAGAGTTTAAAAAGTAATCTTGGATCATTGCTTATCTTTAATGGGCTCAGGTTTTGTCTGGTTAGTTGACTATTAGTAAACTGGGGTGGAGAGAAGGCAAAGAAGGTATCACAAATAGCTGAAGGTATAGTTGAGTATAATGTGTGGTTATGGTAGGAAAAAGGCTGATTTTGATTTCCAAACATTAAAGCATGTAGCTTTAATTTAGTTTTATGCGAAGGCTGTATGTTACATGTCTTAATACACCTGTCTAACAAGCAGCAGTGTACCATCAGAATTAGCACATACATTAGATTTATTTTTATTTTGTTTTGTCTGTTTTATATTGAACTTAAGAGAGTTGGGTACCCTTCTTACCTTTTGCAATCCATGGCTCATCTTTTTCAGTTTGGCTTTTGGGATGCTGCTGTTTGCCTCCTCCTTCCCAGCTGTTCACTAAAAGATTCACAACTAAAGCAAATTCATTTGCTTTCCTACTTTATTACCAAAAATGGCAAAATTTTGCTAATGTTGTCATTTCCCTACTTCAATAATAGATAATAAAGCTGCACACAGGAATTTTTGCATATCTTCAATTTTCAAAGTGTGGGTGGAACACTATTTCAGGCTCTTACTCTGAAATGCTAAAATATGAAAGACTGTATTATGTATTTTTTCCATGATAACCAGTATTTTTAGCTTATTTCTGATTCATCTGAAATAAGCTATAACTGGCACAGAAACAAGTGGCCATGGGTTTCCTTTCTCGAAACACCTTGGGAAGTCAAAGCATTTTAGACGCTGTGCAGAGAATAAGGGGCAAACCCAACATGTGCCTCCCCCCAGCCTTCTGGGAAATGCATGGGGTTTTTTCTGACTTCTGCCAGAGAAGGGACTTTCTTGACATCAACTATAGTTGAGTTTGATGGGAAGTAGTTTATATCTGTGGAGAGCAAATTCTATGGAACTTAAGGCCATTTATTGTATGTGGTGTTTGTTTTAGTTGTATTTTAAGCGCTATAGAACTTTATTAGAAAATGTTTTTACAATTTTTTTTTTTAAATATCTGTATGGATACCTGTACTGTCTCCAAGGGCCACACATGGATGTTGTGACAGAAGTAACAAACTCTGGCACACCATGTTGCTGATGTGAAGGGGTCTGTCATCTCCTCACCAAACGAACGTTGAATAACGTAGCATGTGTCTGCCTTCCTGCTGCAGTTTTGCAGTACAGTCGTAGGACGTCCACTGTTCCTCTTTTAGTTTAAGGTTGTCTCCACCCTTTTCAATGAAAACACACATGACTACAAAACAGTTTTGTTTAAGAAAGACTCAGTAATTACTGTAGATTTGAAAATGAAAGGGAAGAGTGACATACGTAACTCAAGGATTCATTTAGCTGTGTAGTCTCCAAGAGCTAAAGAAGGGTTTCACAGAGGAGATCCAATTTGATTTAAGGAACTAAAGAAACCAAGCTAACCTATCCATTAGGCTGCTGGGTTTTTGAAAGGCAGAAAATGTTAATCTTTTCTTCCTTGCCATCACTAATGGAAGCTAGTTGTATATAGGCATGCCCACTGTCCACTGAGGGTGTCCCTGGAGAAATGCTATGCTAGTATTTTGACAGCAAATCCGTGTTCCCCGTGGGAGTCAGTGTCACAGCGAGCAGGTGCGTGTGTGTGTGGGGGGTCTCAAATACAACCTGTGTTCTGGAGGATGGGCATGCAATGGCAGGGTTTGCGAGGTTGTCAGCTGGAGGTGTAGCTGGTTTAGCAGCAGCTGACTTTTCTGATGAGGTGTCTTTCTGAAATAAAGTGCTTCCTACATGAGATTGATTGCTCAGTTTTATTGCTGTGGGCATTCTTGTATCCTCCTGCATTTTCATAGTGCAAGTCATCTTCCTCAGAATAACTGAGACCCATTAAAGCAGGCAGTGATGAAAACCTGAAACCCAGGGATCGTTACAATGATTAGCAGCAGTATTAGATGATGGGCAGTAGATGTCCGAAACGAAACATACTGATGAAGTAGCAGGTGGAGTCATGTTACTAGGGAGTGTCAGCAATTGTGTGTAAAGATATTCAAGACTTGGTAGCAGCACTCTTAATTTTGGAACATATCTTGGGGGGAACGAATGCTTTTCCTAACACTCCTGGCCATGCTGCTGTGTTACTATTTTATGTTTTTTGAAATCAAATGCTTTTCTGAGGTAAAAGATAACTCTTTTGGCCGCCTAAATGTATTGACTGAATGTAATTGTAATTCTAAGAGCCATGTTTAGATACCATTTAGAAATGGTAATGTGTCACAGGAATGCGTAATACAAGAAAAATGCTGGGGTACTGACTGATAGTTCAAATATTTAACCTTTCTTTTTGGAATTCTTTGGCTACCATGTTTCATCTTTAAAGGACAGTTTTTAGAGGCTGTGTAGTTTGAATTTCAAAGGAGAGATTTGGTGCTGGAAGAGGATATGTAACTGATTTTCTCCTGGGAAAAGGAAATGCTGCTCTGATAATTTAATGAGGTGATCAGAAGAGAATGTTTTCCTTTCACAGAATATTCCACTTCAACACAATTCTTTAGGTTACTGATTTAAAGCAGCTGATACATGTGCTAGGGATGATGTCCTGTAGTGGCAATCAATCTGAAGTCTGCACGTGTCACCCCTCAGGACAATCTGACATCTGCTTTTGAGAACTGACTGCAGGCCAGGTTATGTGGTGACAGTGGCTGCTTCCCGTGGCTAGTGTCCTTCATGATAGTCTCAAGTGTTTCCTCAGTGTGTAACTTTTCAGAGGCTTTTTAAGTGTGTTGCATGCGTGAACACAGATACACACTCACTTTCTTGATCTCAGATGTGCCTGGTGACCATGTGTGTGCTGAGACTACTTTCATGACCAGCAGAGACTTCTCCAGACTGAGTCCAGCTTAGTTTTCTTCTGTTCAAGGGTGATCATTTTAGGGGACAAAGATGTAAAAGATGAGGTTTGATACTATAATACTTCTACCTGTGCTGTTTTCAGGTTCCAGCTGAGGAAGGTTCTAGGTGAATGTGGGTGAAACTGCTGAAAGATCAATGTAGAACAGTTTGGAAAGCCATAGACAGTGTTAATTCCCTTCTAACAGGAAGAAGGTGTCATGTTAGTTTCTGTAGGGATTTCCCTCAGGGCTGGCACTATTCAGTGCTTGCATTAACAATCTGCATGATGGAATACAGAATATACTTAATAAATTTGCAGACAGCACCTTTCTAAGAGGGATTAGGAGGTCTTGTAAGGTCTTGTAAGTTAGAATTCAGAATGATCTTGAGACATTGATTTGAAGAAGATAGGATGCTATTGAGAAGGAGCAAGTGTAAGATACTACATGAAGAAAACAAAAAGGGGAAGAAAAGTATGGGTATACAGTAGAAACAGCTGTGTGGACAGCACACGTGCACAAGGTGATTTTGACATTGTTGTGAATTACAGGCTGAAAGTCAGCCATGTCTAGCAGATGTAAAGGAGGAAAATACTGTCCTGGGAGGTGCAAACAAAAGTATAGGTTATTAACCATGTACTAATGCCTGTACTCTACTAATAAGGAGCAACCTTTGTGCTTTACTCAGCTCTGTGGGTATTAATAATATGAGTTCAACACATCAAGAAGGATGTGGATAACCTGAGATACAGTCAAGTAGGAAACAATGCAAATTAGACTTGTGAATAACAGTTTGGGTAAATTTCTGCTAGATGTTTGTATTTTTCACAGTATCACAGTANCTGGCCACACCATTCCTGATGCAGGCCAGCATTCAGGCCAGCATTCTGAATTCATTTTTAACTGTAGATGCAGTGTTTTAGAGAAGGGGAGTACAACTGAACTACTTCTAAGATCTTTCCAATCTGTGTGGCAAATGTGGTAGCTTCTTGGAAATATTGGATGACATGATGCCCTGGAGATGACACCTGACTGGATCATCCAACACCCTGATCACGTTGGATGTACACATACAAGATAGCTCACGTGAATGTACATGAGAGCCAATGCTCCAGCAATTGTCATGTTTCTGGCAAATACAACCCTGCCAACGTGTGTGCCATAGTCTTCTCATAGAGTGGGGAACATGGCCTATGGCCCTCTCCTACACCAGCACAAAGGCAAGTTGCCCACCCAGCCAGAAAGGCTGTGAGTTTCTGCAGTTCCTTTATAATTTATGGTTGGCAAGACACATTTTTAATGGATTTGAAGTTTCACTAATGGAAAATACTTGCAACTGTAAACAAAGTAAATAACCTTGTTGACAGTTCAATACTGTATTTCACACACTGATGGGTTTGTGAAGCTGTTGGCTCACTGCTTGATGTGGATGCAAGGACATTCAGTACCAGCAGTGTCTTCTCTCATGTATGTAGGCCAGCAGCGTGCTTTGAAGGTGAAAAAAGAAGGAGGAATAATTATGGTTTGTCAGAATGCTGAAAATCTGAATGATCATGTTTTAGGTAACTGTTACCTGAAGCTCTCTTGCCTGTAAGGTCATCAGTGCATGTCTGTGAAAAGCAAAGCGCAAGAGAAATCAAGATAATAGTGATGTTAGATAAAAAATTTAAAACAACTAGTAAACGAAGTAATTAGAAGTTGCTCAAGGAAAAGGTGTTTTAAAAAGTATGTAAATTAAGAAAACAAAAATTGTTTAAATTGTTGATGAAATGAGTATTATGTAGAGTGTTTGTTAAAAGTGGAGCAGAAAAGCTTATGGAAACAAAGAAAGGTGTCTGAGAAAAGGGCAGTGTTGATGAGTGCTGTCGAGGTCCAAGCTTGAATAGTTTATTTTCCCAAGAAAAAGTGTGTGTTTCAAGAATACTAGTCCTTCAGAGTCCTGTAAGTCTGTGTGTTTAAACCATCAGTTTGTATTTAGTAAAGCTTTTAAATTGGAGCATGATGCTGAAATGCAGTGTCTGTGTTTGTAGATTGCTGGGACTCCGTGCATATCTAAGGATCGCACTGCACGCTTCATTAGGAGTAATCAAAGAGGGACTGTTGGCCTTTTTGATGAGGGCTAGTGTTTGAAGGTACCACAAATAATTTGAAGAAATGTAGTCAGGAATTTCTCTCAAAGTGTTTGTGCTGTACTTACCACACCCACTCACTTGCTTAATATAAGATTCTGTTGAGAAGCTTATGTGTAGATGTAGAGATAATAGAGTCATGTGAAGAAATGGTATACTCTAGCTCGTGTCTTAGGAATTTAAATACATGTTATAGATAGATCTGATTTGTGCAACGTAGTTAACACATACAGCCTAATAGGCTTTCAATTTCTGTATCAGAGATTGTTTTTTGAAAAGATGAGTAATACTGGAAATCAGTGAAAATACGGAAATGGCATTTCTGTAGGTTGAGTGCAGCTGCAGAACTTCAGCAGGAAGGCACAGGGTAAGTTGATATATGAAAATATCTGTGTGCCACAGAGCTTAACACTTGCAGGAACAGGGTGTCATACTGTATGAAAAAGCTGGAGGGGAATATAGATCATTTCCTACTGTTGTCAGTTCCCCAAATCCCTGCCTCCTATCAGCTGCACCTTTTCTCCACTGGCAATAGTGTCATCATGTTCACACTGGAATTGTATATTTTTGATCTGATCTTGTTCAGCATGTGACAGCATCATGAAAACTGTGTGGCATACGAGTGACCACTTGCACACAGGCAGAGGACGGTATTACACACTGGAGATCTCTTTCTGGGAATTTCTCTGGTCTTCTATTAAAAAAAAATAAATCAGTGGATTTCAGTCATCAAACATCTTTGCAACAGTTCATGACTTAAATTATGTTCTGATCTTTAGTCAGGGTGTTTGGCTGACCAGAAACCAAAGACTACTTTTTCACTATTAGCTTGGTAATTCCAGGGACTGAATTACATATATAGCAGGTAAAAGATAAAATACTAGTTTAATTTTCTCAAAAAAGTTATCTAATATCAGTTGGAGTCTTATTAACTTATCTAGTGTCTAAAAACATCATTGTGCATAGTTGTATTCATCTTTTATCGGTCCACATGGCTTTATGTGTTCCTGTGTGACTTGGTCTAGGTGATCCTGCTGTGGTAGGGGGATTGGACTAGATGATCATTCGAGGTCCCTTCAAATCCCTAATGAATCTACAATTCTACTATTGACTAGTATATAACTAGTAAAATACAAGTTTTAGCTGACATGCTGAGCTATCAGGTATTGTGTAGTCCTTGTGCAGGCTGTTACAAACACTTTAATGTGTTTTAAAGGTTCAGTTCATTCAGAGATAGTACCAGGTTGCAGCATGTAATCAGATTAGTTCCTTGTATTCATGATAAATCAATAAACACATCTTTTGATCATGTGTACGTTACCCATTTCAGACAGAAGGGAAGCAGCTACCGAGTGTAAGAAGCCTTTATGCATCTTCCAGAATTTCCCTGTGCCAAGTTTCGTACTCACTACATGTTTTTTCCAGGTGTGCAGAGCAGAAATGCTGTTGCTAAACACACTAGTCTCTGTGTTCTGTTTTGAGCTGAAGGGTTGATGTTTTCAGTAGTTCATATGAGTTTGATCTGCACCTCTACATCAGATGAACTCTACAATCTGCCTTAAAGTTCCTGTTGCTGTTACCCCTACAGTACCTTTTGATGGAGGCAAAGTGCCAACGTCTGTGGTTTGCAGGTGAAGAACTCTTCAAAGGGAGAATGGGCAGCAAACAGCATCTTTCAGTTCTGCTGCTGCTCTGGCTGTAATGTAGAGGCAGTGTAGTTGAGCTTTTTTTAAATGTCCTCTCTTTTTGCTACTCAGAGTTATTTTTTCAAATAGAAGTAGAGAAGGCAGAAGCAGTGATTGCTGCAGGGAAGTACTATGGAAACCTGTCAGGACAACAGTTTCAAATGAAAGCGATCTTTGGCTGTTTAAAAAGTCAAAGTGTTTGTCAGATTGAACTGTCTCCTCTGGCAGCAGATTTGGGGAGGAAGGAAGTCCATAGAGAGGTGTTGAGAAGAAAACACATAGTCTTCCTGTTCACTGCAAGGAAAATGCATTTCTGGGCTTACTATACGCAACTGTGTGCGCAGATGGACTTACTACCCGGAACCTAAATTTTCCCAGTTACTTAGTGTGCTGTTAGTACTGATTAGGCACATTTTCTATAAAAGCTAGCTTGTGTTCCAAACTTTTGGGGTTTTCTGAAAGAAAACATGGGCTGACAGTACCTTTCTTGGAGGAAATTATTCACAAAGCTGCAAAGAAGTTATTCATGGTGCAATGAACAGATGTATCTTTAGCATGCAGTTGTGGATGATTGTCTCTACTTTCCACATGGAAACGAAAAAGCGTGATGTGAGCGTGTAAGATCCCAGCTCACCTGCCATTTGTTCTGGGTGCCTTTGCTAAAGAAAACATCATCAAATACATTTTATTGATACTAGTAAAGCACACAGAAGACAAAAAAATAGCGTGACTGTGGCAGTGCCAGCAATGTTATGATTGATAGATTCTCTTTGATCTCCTCTTACATTCACCGTGCCTTTTAAAACTTGCTCTTTAAGCACTGTGTTGATGCATGGTGTAGATACATATATTTAATAGAATCATAGAATCAGATGAATGATTCTGAATGAAAATAAATGTTTGGAATTCCAGTGATTAATCACTAATATGAAAGTCCAGTAATACTACCTGGGAATACTCTGAAAATGTGCCGTGAATCTAAATACCAAAGGACTTCATCTCACTGAAGTGCCAGGGCATATTTTTAATGTTTGTTGGTTGTGTTTATTGCTACAAGAGGTATTGGAAAGCAATATCTAGTAAATAGAAAATGCATGAGGGAAGGTTTGTTTTATTTTCTTTCATTAATTTTTTAAAAAATATTGCTTTTCTTTATTAAAAAAAGTCAGTGTAATTCTGAACTAATGGATGACTATTTCATACTTTGTAAACAGAAAAAGAGACTTTCTTTTATTTAGAATTAACAGGCTTTATTTTCTGATTTTGACTTAAATTTTTTACTGCTGGAGTTACAAAGCCTTGAAAATCATAGACATGCTGATAGGCTCTTTTGTCTGGGGAAATTCTGATCTTTCAGATTTGATGAGTCTGTGTGCATTTGTTAAAATATGTATACTGAATTAGAAACAGATTATGAGATTGTGTAGACTTTGTCTGCTTTCAGCTCGGCTGTTGAAAGCGCTGTATTGCTCTGCCATTGTCTGCTTGCCCTATACAGAGGTAATTTAGGAAGCTTAATGCAATTGATGTCCAACTGTGACACGGTATTTTGGTGAAAGACTTCCCTGCTCTGAGCTGTGTAAGTGGTTAATCAAAGTGGATTGACAGATTATGTGTCTGGGTTTTTTCTTTAATTTTTTTTTCCTCCCTGTAGGTGTTTGTGACTCATAAATGCAGAATTAGACCAAAAATCTGTGACTGGATAATGGAGCATTTGCAAGTGCTTTGCTGCACTTTTTGATGCAGCACAACAGATAGCCTGCACTTTCCGGTGTTTATTTGTAAGGATTTATTATTCTGAGGCCCTGCTAATCCCATCATTTCTGTTCTTGTTTTTGTGATGGTGCAAGAAAGTGGTTTATAAATACTTTCTATAAAAGGGTATTCCTGAAAATACATCTGGTCTGAACAATATTTTTATATAACTGTCTTCTGTGGTGAAGTAATTGGTGAAAATTGAGAAGTCATTAATGTTTTATATCCTTTCACTCTGCTATGAATCATCACTTAGTTGTTTGCCAAAGTCTTCATGTTATGTTTAGTGACAATTTTATAAGAGAGTCAGCTGGGTAATTTTAAAATTCACTCCTGGTTCTTTTCTTTGAAGATTTGTCTTGATTAATTTGGCTGGTTGCCAACAAAACGTGAAAACGTGATCTTCCATTGTAGATGATGTTTTAAATACGTGTTAACTGAGAGCTCGGTAATGCTTTTAGAAGAACATGAATAGCTTTACTGGTCTGAAAATTGTAAATACTAAATAAATACTAGGGAATTGGGGGTGTGGGGGTGTGTGTGTGTGTGTTAAGGGGAAAAAATGGCAGAGCACCTTAGAAAGCTGACAGAAATCACCCTGCAAGTTAGCTCTTCCATGGAGGCTGGTTGCTTTGAACTATGAAACACGTTGGGTTTGTACTAATTAGTAAATCACTAAAAAAATTACTCCTCATACAATATCCATCATAAAAACACAGGAATGTTCAATAACATTGAGTTCAGCTTTCTTTGCAGAAAGAAATCATTTTAATGTAGAGGCTGCTGCGTAATCTGCTTCGGTGTTCCGGTTGTCCATCTGTTTGGGTGGTTTGTCTGGCCTGGAAACATGTCAGCTATTACGTCTTGGACAGCTCTGACTGACCACACTGCAAAACTGAAACTGTGCTAAGACTAGGTAATACCAGTAAGGGCAAGAAGGTATCTGGTTCTAATGCCTTGACACTAATTCATACAAACATGAGAATTGTTTCATCCATTTGTATGTGGAGAGGCATGGGCCACTGCTGTGAGCAGCTCAACTCTGAAAAGCTTTGTAAATACAATAGGGGGAGAATGAAGAAGAGTGAGTATAGTATGTGTCAGTATGGAAACTGGAAGCTCATCTGAGGAGTCATAGGTAGTTCCAAAGATAAGGATATGAATGGAAGGAGCTGTTACGGCAACAAGACTATAGAGAGCTTGGGAATGGAATGGGAGATGGGTAAGGCAGACTTTTGAAATAAGGAAGTGGTGTTTGCCTTGCTGCAGATCAAGAAAGGCAGATTAGGTAATATTAGACCTCAATGCAAATAGAGGTCTAACAGAGGTTTCCCTTTCTTAAATATTGCAGTGCTTTAAATACACTGAAATAATACAGCCTTCTGCCAAAGCCCTTGTCCATTCAAGGCCTTACAGCAAATGATTCCAATTACTTCTGATTTGGTTTAAATACTCAAAAGTGAACAGCATGTATGAAATTCTGCTAGTGTTCCAGGGATGCAGCAGAGCAGAGGCTGACCCTGGCTTTGGCTGGGTGTCTGTATAATCCATTGCAGTCTTTTTAATTGGTACTTTTGAGTGTCTGCCTCTCTTCAAAACCAAGGCTACAATGAGGTTCTCTCTCCAGATAAGATAGTATGTTATTGTTAAATGCCTCTCCCAGACTGTAATTCTATTTGTGGTTTGTACTGTTGGCTGTTGATTGTTAACAGGTTCTGAGATAATGCAATTAGGTGGTCCAAGAAAAACATTTAAGGCATTAATAAGCCACATCTGCATAGAACAGAGTGAAAAATATGATCGACTAGCCATGGTACTCCTCTAAATAAGATAATTCATTTTGCCTTTTTCTCAGGTTAAAAATCTGCTCTTTGTCTTAATCTTCTCTGAAAAATGGTTGTTTTGTCGTATTCTTGATCTTTTGACCAATGCCACATGGAATTTTGTGTTTGGAGGTGTTCTTACGGTAATAACAGATTTAAAGCTTTGGGTTAGCTTGGCATGGCATACAGAACTGAACAGTATGCTTTGTATTAGGAAGAAAAACTCTTTCTTCAAAATGCTGCGATTCCGTGGTGATGAATAATGTCCACTGTGTGGAACAAGTTATGCACCTAACTCCTTATTCTTGTCCTTTGACCTCCCTTCTTCTGCAGTTATTGCCCCAGTAAGTTCCTTCTTGTGTGAAGGCTTCAAAACACATTACTGGCAGATCTTGGATTAGGAGGTAGGGACATTTTCAGTAGTAGGGCTGGATCCCAAATGCATGTCCTAGCTAGCTGGAGGCAAAGTATTTCTTTTTCTTTAGATTATTTTAGATTTTTTTCTTCCCAGTAAAATTTTTGCATAATGTAGTTTCACCCATTTATTTTTAAAGATGCTACCCATTAATTTTTGAAAGACTAGAAATATAAAAATGTATTGCTTTAAAAGTCTGTAAGCAGAAATAGAAAGAGGAAATGGAGCAGGATAAGGATGTTTCCTGGCTCATTTGAACTAACCTATCTCTGCCTTCCAAGGCTCTGAGCAGCCTGGTCTGGTACCCCCTCCTTTGAGCATGGAGGTGTTTTCCAGTGTTCCTTGCCAATATAAAATACTCTGTGACTCTATGGTTCTTCATCAAATTGTCTGTAGACCTGAAGTTTCCCGTAGCTGGGTGATACAAAGAGTTTGAACTTTGAAACCTTTTTTTCTTCTTAATACAAAGTGTGATCCAGCAGCAAATCTGGCAATAATAGAGAGTTGTCTGTAGTGTAATATGAGAAAAACAACTGAAAATAAGTTAAAATTAAGTAATTTTAAAATGTTCTTTTTCAAAAATACTTGACGGCATTTCAGAGCTGTTCACAATGTGTTCCTGAAATTAGGTGTTGTCACTTCCATAGGTAACTGTTGTCTTTTTGGAAAGACCAGCAAGAAACAAGAAAACCCAAATGGCTTTTGGTAGGTATTTAAATCACCTGGAGCATTTGAAGGGTGTATCATCTGAAATGAAATAGTGTTTTTAAAAAGAAGAGAGAAGTACTAGAACCCTCCAGTAGTTGCTAATTCCTAGTCTTAAATGTTAAGACAGAGTTAAGCCTGACATTGTGTTTTGTCATGGCTTTGTTCAACCCGTTAACAGAGCAAGCATGTACTTGATGATATTGTGAGATGGAAACAAACATCTGGGCACTAGCTACCGCCACTTCCCTGGGCAGTCGGTCAAAAGCTGCCAACTAGTAATGAGATTTTGTGTCCTTACACTTCAGTGCTTCAGTAATGCGACTTGAACCATCAGGTTCAAGTGAGGTTGCACAAGGACAAGAGGAACTCTACAGACTTGCCCCCTGCTTTCTGGCGTTCATCAGACAGTAGTAGCTGTGTTTTTCATAGGGAAGCCATGCTAACTGATCAACTGTTTCATTATTGATGAAGGTTCAGAGATTGGACAAGTTGTGTAAGAGGGGAGAGAAGCATTTTAAGAGGCTCAACTTGTCTCAGATGCCCAAATGTCATAGAATCATAGACTCATAGAATCACTATGGATTGGAAGGGACCTCGAAAGATCATCTAGTCCAACCCGCCTGCAACAGCAGGATCACCTAGATCAAGTCACACAGGAACACATCCAGTCAGGCCTTGAATATCTCTAGTGAGGGAGACTCCACAACCTCCCTGGGCAGCCTGTTCCAGTGCCCTGTCACCCTCACTGGGAAGAAGTTCCTTCTCAGGTTGATGTGGAACCTCCTGTGTTCCAGCTTACAACCATTGCCCCTTGTCCTATCACTACATGACACCGAGAACAGCCCAGTTCCATCCTCCCAACACCCACCCCTCAAATATTTGTAGACATTCATGAGGTCACCCCTCAGTCTTCTCTTCTCCAAGCTAAAATGTCTTTGTTGTCTGTTAATTTTTATCGTATTGTATGGATTCTACCCTGAATTTATACCCTTCCTGTACTTAAATACAACACTGTAAGATAAAATTTGTGATTATTATGGACTAGGTGACGTGGCTGATCTGTCCTCAGACGTTCCAGGTACTAGATTTGAAACTACTGTCACATTAATAGCCTAAGGCTTGGTAAACTTTGATGTTTCGTGAGATAACTCTTTAAAACAGTTCCTGATGCCTTTCTGTTCCATTAGCTGTTAGCCATCTGTTGCTTTGATGACACTAGTGTAGAGAATAAGTGTTTTGGCAAGCTATTTAGGTGTGTTGAGCAATCTTGCGTCTTTGCTGTCTAGTATTTTATCGCTGCAGTTTCTCTCCCCCCTCCCCCAACCTTTGCAGTGCAGTGCTTCTTTTTATTTACTTGTTATTCTGAGAAACAAAATTCTGACCCACTTTGAGGACATGATGAGGTTTATGGCTGCTTTCCATTCTTGTGAAAGGCCTTCTATCAAAAGAAGTTGTGTATTTCAAACGCAGGCTGACAGAAGGTAGATATAACCATATTTCAATGTTTCGCTCTGAGATTTTTCTCTTAATGCTTAAAATATGCTTTTCTAGAGTCCAGCCAATGTGTTGTGTCAGTATCGCCTTCTGTTGACAATTATAAGATCTGAACCTCTCACTCCTCCCAGTAGTGCAAAGGTCAGACCAGGAAGAATGGGATGATCATTAGAAAGAAGTCTGTATTATCTGGCTTTCATTGTCAATTTGACCTTTTCATGTATTGCTCAAATTTTAAAGATTAACATAGAAGAAGACACATGGGGTGATAATGAACATGGAGATGCGGTTCTCCAAGTAGGTTCATTTTTAGGAGCTGTGATATACCAATTAATTTTTTTTTAAGGCATGGACTTTTGGAAAGGAAATAAATACTGTTTTTAGACTGCAGCTGAGTTTCATTGGCATTTAATTTCCACTTTTAGGTATTCCTTCATTTTTCTGGCAATTAAAATAGCCAAGTGATACTGCAAAGTAAGAATTCCAAGAGTTCTTAGTAAGTCATTAATTCTGCTCATTAGGTCCTTTTACCTTGGCTGTGACTGACATGGCTGATTGTCCTTCACTGCTCACCTCCTTGAGCTCTTTAAATTTAATTGCAACTTTTCCTGGAGTAACTTCTCACTCTTTTCTCTTTCAGTATTTGTAAGAGACTTGTAACTGTTAGCTGCAAGTGCTTACCAACTTTTCCTCAGTCACTTGGTCTTCAAGTAGTAGTAGTCGTCATTAGGTACAGTAACATTATCTTTGGGGAAATTATATCAAGGAAGCAGTGTGTTGTAATGGTAGCAAGAGGGGAGAAGGAGGTAGTGTAATAGAAGGAAATGGTGTAAATTAAGGTCTTGCTGGGGATTTTCAGCCTCACAGAAGGGTCTTTTTTGAGGTTATTTAGCTGACCTCATAAAGCTGTACCTTGCTGAAAACTGCAAACACACAAAACAGTAATGATCTCTGTGAAGTAACAGTAACTGAAATAGTACCTGATGTGGTAAATCTATCAAATGAAATTATTTAATACTAAGTGCTGGTCAAACATGCTGAGAAATATCATTCTGGAAACTGTTACTGCATCTGCTCTCGTGGGACTGCAGTGACCTTTTGTATTCCCTGTCAGAGAATGTACGTTGGTTTACATGTTCAGTTATTTTAATGGGCATCCTGTTCTACAATTATTATTTTTAAATGCAAATTATTTCTTGATTGCTTGAGTCATTGACAATATTTTTGTGGTATTTCTTGCTTGACACGTTGTCAGAATGCTCTGTTGAATTAATACCTGGGCCAGTTAGTAACATGCAGATGAACACATACGTATCTCGTGAGAACTGCCTGTGTTCCAGTCTCACCATTTCCTCAAAAAAATCATCTATTCTCTACAGACTAATAACAGTTTTCAGTCAGGGTCACTGTTCAGATTTGAGTAAGCAAAGCACAAGTGTTCCTGTGTACCTTAATTGCTGTGGACCCTCATTTCTAAGTAAAGGACTAACTCACAGCTTGACTTCTCCATACGTAGTCTTCCAAACTGTCCCACCAAGGAACGTGTCCTCAGAAAGCTGTTCTGGTCCTGTGGTGCAGGCACTGGTGAAATTGAACTACATGACAGTTACCAATAAAACACTTTGTAACAATACTTCTTTTTGAACTAGTTGTAATTATCACGGGTGATATCGACCATAAATATTTTGGGCAGTCAACAAAGGAAGTTGATAGTCCCCACAAGTGACACCTCTGCAGTGTGGGATCACATGCACAGATTTGCACTGGATAAAGAGATTATGTGCAGTTACCACAGGCAGTGCTGGTTGGAGAATAAAGGTCCACGTTGTGAATCCTGTCCCACGAGAAGGAACAGTATGGGTTTTGAAGCTGTGTTTGTAGCACCTGAGCCAGCTGGTTTGACCTGTCATCCAGGTTTCTTATTTTTGATTCAGCCTTAGCTAGGAGTCTTGCTGTCTCCAGAGTAGCTCGGCGACATCACCACACTCCCTTGTAAGGGGCAGGCTTGCTTGTACAAGCTGTGTTTTTAACGCTGAAAAAGATTATTTGTCTAGCCATGCATTCAGAAGATTGTTCTGATAACACTAGTAGCAATAATGAAAGACTACCGTGCTGGATGTTTATGAGGTGGTTGCAGTGTAAGCAGCTGACAGGAAAAAGGACTTGTTTCCAGCACACAGTAGACATTCATGATAAACATGGTATGTATTTGTTTGTCCTAGTGGGAAAGGAAGTGACCAAATGGAGTTCTGCTCTGCAGAACGACTGCAGATGCCACGCTGAACTGGACCACAGCTTCTGGGTTATTGAGTCCGGTCTCTTACTCTTGGAAACAACAACCACATGATGTAACTGTGAAAAATACATTCATACTATCACAAGTTTGGCCAAGACTGGCCAAATCACAGGTCAGGATCTCCCTTCTTCCCTGAGGGACAGAAAAGGAAATTCCTGAGGCCTTCATGAGGTTGGAAACTACAACAATTTGAATAATAGCAGTAACAACAGTGGGAGGTTCCACAGCTTGGAGCTCACTGCCCCCAGGGGAAGATGTCATCGAGATGAAAGGAGCCGTCATGAAGAGAGCTGCAGGTGGGGAAGAGGAAAGGGTGATTGACCATGAGGAGGGCAGAGATCCTGGTACTGAGCTTTGAGTCCAGCTGGAGCAGCTGGAGTGCCACAGCAGGGACAACAGCTCCTGTGCCCCAGCAGCTGAGTGCTGGGGTTTTAAAGGAACTGCCGGAGCAGGAATCATCTCCAGAGCCAATATGGTGGGTGGTCGTGGCAGGAGGAACAGCCATTGGCTGCCTGAACTGACCTGACCATCAGCCCCCTATGCCACACAGAGGGGAGCAGGCGTGTGCTCACTGGGCTGAGCCCCAGGTAGAGCCAAGGTGACCCACACCTGGTTCTTTTAAAGCAGGACAAATACTGGCACAGTAGCATCTCCCTCACTTCTCTTATATATTGTGCCTACAGAACAGAAAAGGATGGGATAGAATACATAGAAAATGGTGTTGGTAATGTGAGCTCAGAGGTAGAGGAAACAAGCAAATGTGTTTGATAGCGACTTGGCTTTGCAGTGGTTGCAGAGCGAGTGTCTGTGCTTCCTAGAACAAATGGAAACAGCCAAGCCTTTGTTTTCTTAAAGTGGTGGGTGAGATAACTCTTCTGACTGAGCTGTTGAGTGTATTATCTGAGGGATGCTGAAAACCTTAAATGTTTCTAAAGATTTGTGAGATTTGTTTTCATCGCAGATCTTGCTTTTGAGCAAGTTGTGGGGTGTTTTATTCCTAAGCTGGTATATTTGTGGATTTTAGTTTGTATATGTATGTAACCTATTGTATTGTGACATGCTGGGTGGAGGAGTGCTTTCAGTGGAGGATATTAACTGGTGGACTTAACTCAGACTGATTTGGGTTGGAAGAGACTTCAGAGATCATCCAGTCCCAACCACCTGCCATCCGTGGGGATGCCTCTCACCAGACCAGGTTGCCCAGAGCCCCATCCACCCTGGCCTTGAACACTTCCAGGGATGATAGGGCAGCCACAACCTCCCTAGGCAACCTGTTCCAGTGCCTCACCACCCTCACAAGGAGGGATTTCTTTCTGAGATCTAAATAAATCATGGAGAGCAGAGAAATGCTGGAGGCAACAGGAAAGGGGTTCCCTCTAACATCCCTAGTCCAACAGGGAATACTGGAGAGCATGTACTCCTTAAATAGCATCTTCTGCTGATGCTCCTTGATTTTCCCTTCAGGCTGGACTGGGATGTGATGTATGGTTGCGGAACACCATCCTTAAGTCCCTGCTTAAGATTTTTGCAATCGGAAGATAACTGTGTAGTTAATCTTCAAGTATGTAGTGTTGTAGGCCAGCTCTTTGTGGTTCTGATTTTATTTGACGTGTGTGTGCTTGTGCTTCCGCACATTGTGTACTGCTAACGTTGCTAAGTGCTGTACAAGTTTTCTTTGGCCCCACTGCTGGAGCATGTTGAAGGATGAGCAACAGGGCTAATGAAGGGACTGGAAGACAGGTCTGAATGAGGAGCAGCTGAGGGAACTGGGGTTGTTTAGTCTGGAGAAAAGGTGGTTGAGGGAGGCCTATCGCTCTTTACAACTATCTGAAAGGAGGTTCTAGAGAGGTAGGGGTTAATCTCTTCTCCGAAGTCACTAGTGACGGAACAAGAGGAAATGGCCTGCAGTTGTGCCAGGGCAGGTTTAGATTAGATGTTAGAAAACATTTATCCACTGACAGAGTGGTCAGGTATTGGAACAGGCTGCCCAGGGAAGCGGTGGAGTCACTGTCCCTGGAGGCGTTCAAAAAACATGTAGATCTGGCACTTGGAAGCAGGGTAATGGTGGACATAGTGGTGTTGGGTCGACAGTTGGATTTGATGGTCTTGGAGGTGTCTTAGAAGATACCTTAATGATTCCATGATTCTATTCTTTTGAACTGCTGAAACATAAAGTGTATTTCACATGTACAGATATTTTTAGAATGCTAATTGATTGTGTTAAAAAGTGTATTAATGTAAGACACAACCATATTAGAGTCAGAATCGTGTCTGGCTGTTACTCTGCCTGTGCATTTTCACACAGTAAAAAGCAACTACCTGTGAGCCTTCATTTACAAAATAAGACACTTAAAAAGAAGCATAGAATCTTACTTTCTAAGAACACTTAGAAATTGCTAAGTGTATTGCCTGCGTTGGCCGACTACTTGATTGAAAATACTGCTAATAAACTCATTAAATTCCATTTCCAACTCAATTCTTTTTCCCTTTTGTTCCTGTTGCATAGCTATTCTGGATGTTCTCTGATATGAGCCTGTTTCCAATTATAAGCCATTTCTCTGTTCAGTTTTGGGGTTTTGTTACTTTGAATGCTTTCTGTTTCAAAAGATTGTCATGATTTTTATGTATCTCAGAATTGTTTTAAGTCTTCTCAAATAGAAATAAAATATTAGGGGTAAATTCAGAAATAAGGTGTATTGGTAGCAGCAAATTCTGCGATATTGATTCTCAAATTTATCCAGTGTTGATTAGTGATAGTCTGATTTTGAGATGTGTGTGCAAGCAGAGAAGTGCAGTAATCTGTTTTCTTTCTGCTTTCCAATATTTTGTTTCCACAAAATAATTTCTGTCCCAGGTCCATGGGTGTTTGTTAATGTATTGTCTAAACTTAGAAACTAGCTGTGCATAAAAAAATGTAGTTCTCTTAGGATTAGTGATTAACCAACAATGGGGTTTATTTAGCTTTTCTGGGGCATACAAAACACAGGCTGTTTTTTGAGGAGAGGAAGAGACTAAATATGAAATAAAAAGGTTTTAGAATCTGAACAAGGTACAGTGCAACTCAAATTCTTGTTATTCTGGATGAACACGTGAGCTAGAAGACCCCTGCCAGTGACTATGTTGACAATTTAAATCAAATAATAAGTAGGCCACCTGTGTGATCATTGTTCTATTTTGATTCTAGCTTTGGTACTATGTTTGGAAGATACTTTGAGTGAATAGCAAGTTTCCATAATGATGTGTTTTGGTTATTCCCTGACTGCTCCTAACTTCAGAATGAGTCATTTGACAGCTTTTGTCTCAAAGCAGTTCAGGCTCTGCTGGAGCACGTTTTTGTGTCTTCCTTGACCAGTAGCTGCAGTTAGTTTGCTGAACCATAAGGTGATAGCTCTGATAATCTTTTGATTGATGACTCTACTGCCTCTTTTTCAGGAAGGTATCTGGCCATTGGTTATTCAAGGCTTGATAGTTTCTTGCTCATCTTTTGATGCTATTCTGTTCTTTTTGTTAGTTCATATATGATCATAGAAGTCTGACTGAGACCTGTGTGAGTGCTCTTACTGTAGTGGTAGGGTACTGATTTCTCTATCATTGACTCTACCTGGTTTTAGAATCATGTGAGTATTCCATAAGAGTTAGAACCATTTCAACAGGAAAGACTGGTAAATTAATTGAGTCTTTTCTTTCTCTGTTTTCCTTCCTTTCAGTTTCATTCTCTTTTTTTCCAGTTTCTTTCCCTTGTGTTCCCCGTCCTCTTCCCATTTATATTCTCTTGTTCATTCTGTCCTCAGATTCCCTCCTTGCATTATACTACTCTTCATTTTTCTGACATCCCATTAATCTTCCAGTCTTTATGACTTACTTTCCCACCTCCACAAAGCACACCCACAGGATGCTTAGAAATTTTTCAGCATACTCAATTGTCAAAAAACTAAACCTACAAGTCCCAGACCCATAATACTATGCTGGGAATGCTCATTAACTCCCACACTGTTTGGAAAAAGAAACTGGTACAGTTAGTATAAGGTCTGCAAACTATAATACAGACCTAATGTTCCTTTGCTTTCCACGAAAGTGGAAACCCCTTGGAGTTGGGGAAGGAGATGGGATCTGGCTCTTTTGAATCATAGAATCATTAGGGATTGGAAGGGACCTCGAAAGATCATCTAGTCCAGTCCCCCTGCAACAGTAGGATCACCTGGACCAAGTCACAGAATCAGTCAGGGTTAGAAGTGACCACAGGAGTTTTGCTTCAACTGTGGTTCTGATCTTTGTGGAAACCCTAGAAAGCATGAGTAGTTAGAGTACTGTGACCTCTGCAACATTAGATCTGGGAGAATTCATTATTTATGGGTGAGAAAGCCTGTTGCAGTAGGTGGATGTTACAGCAAATGAATCCATAGCACAGCAGCTACTGGATAGCTGTGGTGCTGTGGTATTAGTGCAAGGTCCCCACTCTTGAAAGGCAGTTGATCACAGCCTATGTCTTTGAATCATGAGTGTGGTAACGAGAAGAGTCACGTCGGGAAGCTGAAGCAGAGTTGCTCTGGTCTTACAGAAACCCTTTTAGCATTGGTGAATAGCCGTTGTAGCTGTGACCACCAGCAGGAAGAATGGGATTGTGTGAAGTCTCACTGTCACAGGAGAGTTAAAGAAAGTGGCGGTTCTAGTGGGACCTGCCTGGGTCTGAGATGCTTCTGTCTCCTTTGGGTACCAGGATTTCTTCAGGACTCTGTTCTTTACCTGCTCGCAGAAGTCACTAAGAAAAAAGACAAAGACCTCTCTAATGTGTGTGTGATCAACTGATTGTCTCCTCCACTAATTGCCTATGAATGGTAAATAAAAAAAGCAGTAGTCAGTGTAGGGATGACAGTGCTTAATTTCCAAAGGCAATCATTTGAGGCTTTTCTCCTGCTAAATAGCACCCATGCCAGTGAGTAGGATTGCTGAGTGGAATTAGCATCAGAGTTAATCAAAGCTCTCTTGAACAATGGACCTGAACAGCCTAACCGATTTGCACCCTCCTGTATTTGGGAAAAGCTCTGAACAGTACTGAGGGTAGTGCCAAAGAATATGAAGCAAAGCATGGCTAATTGATCAAAGGAAGTCAATCCCTCTCTTTCACACTCGTTGTACTCTAAGGGTGCCAGTTATTTAATGTTAAATGAAATGATTTAGCAACCTGAACTTAAAAATGAACTTTCCCAAGTACAGTGATCACTCAAGACTATAATTATTATTGAAAATCTTCTTTCTCTAGAATCCTACTCAAGTGGGAACTGCTCTTCAGGTTTTCTATAACCTTGGGACTTTGAAGGATACCATTGCTAATGTGGTGGACGGATACTGCACAGTCCTGGAGGAGAACATAAAAAGTGCTTTGGATATCAAAGTATTGACTCAGCCGTCTCAAACTGTATCAAGAGGTGGGATACTTGTTTTACAGAGAATGGTAACTGATTCACTTTTTTTTACAGAAGCACAGCGTGTTGTTCTGTGTGTGGAAGAAAATCCTGCCTCCAAGCTTGTTTCTCTGCTTGCTTTAACCAGCAGGGGATGGGAGTAGGCATGTCTCAGGAGCCATTTAAATACAGAGCCTAAACCGTGTCTGTTACCAGACTCAGGTGTTTTCCTTTATTCCCCACATCCCTTCTTTTTCCTGACTTGCCCATAAAATTGTCCTCATTAGTACACAGCATTGCAGCATTTCCTTAGTGGTTTGTCATGGAAAGACTAATACAAATTCTGCTTGCTTTGTGTTGGTGGGAGGATCATGGGTGGAAGATAGTTGCAAGCAATGGAACAAACCTGATATTGCTGATACTACATTGTGATGCTTATGTTAATGGAAATTACTGCAAAGCAGTGTATTAAATTTGAAGGAAAGTGCAGTGTTAAATCTTTAGTCCACACATGTTAGCTCAGTTACCAAAAAATACTAGAGAAACTAGATGAGCAGACAGATTTGAACTTCGCCAATGTGAACATCTGAAATCTTTTAAAAAATCCTTTTGCAACAGACTTGGGGACCAAAACCACAATCATAGAATCATAGAATCACAGAATCATTAGGGATTGGAAGGGACCTCGAAAGATCATCTAGTCCAATCCCCCTGCAACAGCAGGATCACCTAGACCAAGTCACACAGGAACCCGTCCAGTCGGGTCTAGAAGGGGCACACCCTTCAGCTGGACTATCACATCTTTTAGCAATTCACCTGTAAGTGCAAATCCTGTATTTTTCACAACTGCTGCCATTTCATTTGCCTGTGACATCCTGCAACCGTGCTGATTGGCATTACCTTCGTGTTGCTGTGGAGGTCTGATCAGATACAGCAGGTAACAGTGACCACTGCACTATCCCCACAGAACTTTAGAGGCCATTTACAAAGACCTGTTTTGAAACTATTTTAGGCTGCTTTGACGTTTAGAAAAAAAATAAAATCTTAAGTCAGAGTGCATACAAATCTGTATTGATAGCATTTTAATTTTCACTTGTGAAAGCTGAGATGTTCTGCACTATGTTCTTAAAAACCGTTTAGGTGGTCCTGGTAGAGCTGCTATGCCAACACCTGGGAACACAGCAGCCTTCCGAGCAGCCCTCTGGACAAACATGGAGAAACTCATGGATCAGATCTGTGCTGCTTGTGGACAGGTACCCAGTGTCTGTTTCATGTTTGTCTAGCTATGTGATTTTTCATATAAAATATTGAATGTGACTTTTAAACTCAATAACTTCTTTCTTACAGGTGCAGCATTTGCAGAAAGTATTGATGAAGAAAAGAGATCCTGTGTCACATGTCTGCTTCATAGAGGAAATAGTTACGGTAAAGATTTAATTTAGCTGAATATGGTTTAGTAATTCTGTTAAGGAAAATATGATGAGAGAAAGTGTGTGTTTACTGTTTTACAGTTCCATAAACATTTTGAAATTAAATTGAGAAAGTGTTGAGAGTCAAACTAACATTGAGAGCTATATTTACAGTCTGTGGGTTAAATCTGTAGGGTGTAAACGTGCTTTTTCATAGTAATTTTTTTTTTTCATTAAAGGGTCTTGGTAAGGCACCAGTGTCAATTTTTATTTGATCAATGATGTCATTCCATAAATTACTGTGTAATTTGAGTAAGTAATTTTATCAGTTTGCATAGTGTCTTTCCTCAAACACTTTCAGCCAGCTGTTTCTATACTTTTTGGCAATTTCTTCCTTGAAAAGTAATCATGGCTGTTCTTTTCAGTACCTATTATTTCCCATTCAACTGCATTGTTTTCTATTAATATTTTAAATAATTTGATGAATGGTCTTCTTCGGTACTTCAGACAGAATTACTGAAGCTATCTCATCTTAGTAGATGTGAAGAAACAAAAACAAAAGGTTTGTTTGTGCAGACATCTTCTTTCCAAGTATATGGCTGGACTTTTAATTTGCATTAATTTTTGAAATATGTTAGGGAAGCTCTTCATATGCAAATGTGGCCTTCTCAACAGGGAAAGCAAATAATGAAGGTTAAATACAGCATTAAAGTTTGTCTGTCTGTTATGCCTCTATCCAAAGATGTTGTGCAGAATATCACTTTTCTTTGAGGCACTTCAAGCTTCTCTTTGTGTGTTGTAAAAAACCCCAAACAAACACACAAAACACCTCAAGATATTTATAAACCTGTAGCTGGCATATTTTCTTCATTAAAAGTTTTTATCTGGCAAAAAATATTATTGCTGCCTGAGTGGATCCCTTTGGCAGATCGGTGTGTTTCAGCAGAAGCAGAAGAAGGAGCTCTGGAAGGCTCAGGAGGAGTTTGTGTGGAATGGGAACAGCTGAATGAGCTTTCAGTATTCATGAGTGGCTCCATCCTGAATCTCAATAGAAGGTAGATGTAAGGATAAACTAGTTAGAAAAAAAGAGGCTTTTTGGTTGTCATATGCTAAGTGCATCTCATTATCTCTCTGATTACTCTTTCCTCTCTTTGATTTCATACTGCAGGATTGCATCTAAGTGACAAATTGTATTTCCTAAATAAAACCCATCTATTTATATTTCCACAGTTATCACTCATCCAGTTAGTTTGCTCTTCAAAAGTTTTGGTGTAATGTAGCACCAAGCTAGACAGGTGTCAATCTCAGGTGTGAAGGCACATTCAAGGCACATCCTTGTCAGATTTTATCACAGTGCTCCCAACAGGACATGGTACTGATACTTTCTTCTGACCTGAGGTAGTTTGGTGTAGCATGGTGTTTTTCTTGGCCTTTCTGACAGTTACACTGTTTGTTCTAACGTCCTTCCAATAAACCATGTCACCAGCCTGCAGACATGTGTAGTCACACCAAACAGTACAGCAGTTCTTTAGACAAAACCAGACAAGTATTACTGAATTTTAGGAGTGTACATACAGATGGCTGTATGGGAGGGTTTGGTTGTTGTGCACGCTGAGAATAGATAGAAGTAAGAAGTTGGGATTTTGCCATTTACTAACGAAGATTCCATGTTGTATCAGTTCAGACTGAAGCAACATGCTCTCCCCAGTGATTGTTCTGGAGAGGGAGAAAAGCTGCATTTTATTTTATTCACAGGCATTAATAAACTGAGCAAATGAACAAATCAAAACTAAAGGTACTAACATCATACCCACTTGCTAGGGCATCGTGCCACATCAGAAGATAGGAAAAGGAATCATTCACTCTACAGCCTGTGCACTAATTACTCTTACTGATGTTAACATTATTATTACAGTCATCTTCTCCAGCTGCTGCAGTGCCACTTTGCCTGTCCATCTGCTTCCTTGTTTTAATTACTGCAGTGCAAGTAGAATCATAGAATCATTAGGGATTGGAAGGGACCTTGAAAGATCATCTAGTTCAATCCCCCCACCACAGCAGGATCACCTAGCCCAAGTCATACAGTCAGTCTGGGTTAGAAGGGACCACAGGATCATCCAGTTCCAACACCCCCAGCAGAGGCAGGGGCACCCCACCCTAGATCAGGCTGGCCAGAGCCCCATCCAGCCTGGCCTTAAACGTCTCCAAAGATGGGGCCTCCACCACCTCCTTGGGCAACCCATTCCAGGCTCTCACCAGTCTCACGGTCAAGAACTTCCTCCTCACATCCACTCTAAATCTACCCATCTCCAGCTTTGCTCCATCCCCCCTGGTTTAATAGCAAGAAAGCTACATGTCTTTTTTCTTCTTATTATCCATTCTCTTCCTTTTCTCATTGGGGACTTTTTGTGTCTTTCTGTTCACAGACAGCACAGCCTGCATTTTTTCTATTACAATCTCAAACATGCTTTCCAGCCTTCTAATTATTTGTTACCATAAAAATACTTATTAGTGTTGTATCATGTTGTATCACAAAATGTGGTTTTAAAAACACTAATTAATTAAAGGGGTCACAGATATGCTGTTTACAAAAAGAAAAGGAAACAAAGAATCTGACAGGGAGAAACTGAGGCCAAGAACTAGTAAAATTTTGAAGTACTGTAATTCTGCTGGGGGGCAAAGACAACACTTCCAGCTTTTCTGTGCTATGGTTTCTCATACAGAATTTATTTCCACATTTTTTCCACCATTATTTGTGACTAAGAGCTCAGTGACGAGCCCAGGCTTACTGGAGTGTCCTGGAAGAGCTCAGGGTTTACATTTATGCTGTACTTTTTCCCTTTGCAGATCTAGATCTTTGGTACTTTTCCTTTGCCACAATGTGATATGAATCCTGCACTCATAGAATATTTTAAAAACTATTGTACCTCATGCTAGTAGTGATCTAAAGATTCATGATTAATCTGTAAATATTCAAATTACAGATTTCATTTCTAGAAAATGTCTGCTAGGTAGTTAAAGGAGAAATACATTCAAGACTGAATGGACATGTTTGTGGTTTTATGTAAGAAAAAAGCCTTTAATGAGTAGATTTTAGTTGAAGAGTAAGGCTAAACATTCTGAACTCATTAAATTCTGATTTTCAGTTTTGGGGAGAATGAATAGAGATTAACTGTATATGCTCTTTAAAAGGTGGGGTTATTGTTTTCATAATGTTGAGGGTAAGACTGAAAATTGCTAGTAAGATTTAAATAGTTCAAAATAGATCCTGTTGTTCACCTAATGACTGGTTATTTATGTCACTTCTTTCAATTGCTTAATTCACCTTCAGAGACCTGATAAGTTACACCAGTTTATTCTGTGTTGTTGCTTCTCCCTCTCAACATGCAGTGACTAATCTTGCATCAGCTGTTGTAATGCCTAAACTACAATTGACTGCAGTGTAAATCACAGCAGAACACATCTTTCTGTGACAGCCACCTTCCTAATTAGAGATAAGAATCCCTCTGAAGCCCCTTGTGAAAGAGTTGGAAATGATCTCTGATCCTCATCTATTTTCGATTCTTCACTCCTACACAGGCATCAGGGAACAGTTCGAAGTGAGAAGCAGCCTTAAAAATCACAAATTATTTTGTAGCGGGAGCATTTTGGGTTGGTCAAGAGAAAGGGTGGGCTAGGGTGTCTTCACCTGGCAGAAGAAAACTCCTTGTGAGAGGGCAGGTCTCCCCTTGCTCGCTTTTGATCTGCTGATGTCCTTCTTGTTAACAGTTAAGGCACATGGCAGACCCTGCCATTTACATAAGCCTCTGGGTAAAAAAGTGAGCTGAGAGTTGTAGGGAGTGTTATTCTGTTTGTTGTGGAGGGCTCTTAGAGTTGTCTCTCCTGGTGAACCTTCAGTGAGTAAGCAGGCTATTTTCCTGAGTTGTCAACACTGCCGATATGAGGTGTTAACGATACAGAAGGAAGTGTCCTCATCATTACATAAGATAAAGAAAATAAGTGGAAAATATAGATGTTTACTGCCCAAAACGTAATTACATTTCACCTTCTTGTTTCTCCTCTCTGTTCAAACTTGTTTAAAAAATGTTGCTGCATTGAAATTATTTGCATCTAATGTCACATATTCACATTGAGTTGACCCAATTAAAAATAATCCCAAGTGGAAAACAGTGCAAAAAAATCCAATCACAGCCCTCTGTGAGTTGAGAACACCCATTTCACCTGTTACAAGTATTTGATTTATTTTCCAATTTTGTTTTTGTAGATGGAAACTGGATTACTTGAGCATCATTTCTGTTGTGGTTTCTGTTTACTATTTAAGCAATACCAAGGTACTTTGTGTTGATATAAACACAGGTGAATGAGCAGGTTTTTGATCCCTAAAATACCAAAAATGGTCTTTTATATAAAAGCTACTGATTGTTCTGCTAATTCAGTCACATGATTTTTGAGGCCTCTCAAAAAAACTCCCCAGCAAACCAATAATTTCTTATCAGTTAAGAGTCCTGATTCTTGTTTCAGGTGGATCTGAAACAAGACTTGCTCTAGCTGATCCTGCTGTGGCAGGGGGATTGGACTAGATGATCTTTCGAGGTCCCTTCCAATCCCTAATGATTCTATGGATCACCGTGTTCAGACAGCCACGCTAAAAGTAGTTTGGTCTTATTTTAAATTGGGGGCTCAAAGCTTTTTCAGTGCTTTTCTAGTTCCACTCATTTGCTCTAGAACTTTAATTGCGTTTCTCTGTCAGAAACGTGCAGCTGTAGATAAAAGGAATGGTGTGGAGGTTGTGCGGGGTAGCAGGTTATCAAGGCTTTTGTTCTTTTTCAGTTCTGGTTTGGTGGTGTTTGTGTGCAAACTACAGTTTGGTGATGACTGACAATTATTAAGTTGGCTGGTTTTCAGTCAGCTGGCTTTTCCTAAAGAAATGAATTTACCAGAAGTGCTGCCCTTTATCATCATTCTTGCCAGTTGTACCTGAACTGCTGCGGTCTGCGGGGTAATGAACTGCCTTTTCATCCTTGGATGGGGATGTTAGTCAAGGTGAACACATAGTTTGAATGGCTGCTGTGCATGCTAAATACAACTCTCTGAGGGAAAGAAAGCTGTCAGGTCCCTGGATAGTTGCTGGCTTTCAGAAAGACGAAGTTCATTTGCTTCCAGTTGATGCGTATCTTGTAGGAATATGGGAGGACTAATTAATGCTGTAAGTAGTTTTGAAGATTTAGGACATGGTTTAAGACCCAACTATTTTTATTCCTTACAGATGAGGTTTTCTGAGGAATCACTTAAGAATGCTAATAGGAAAAATACACAGTCAGAACTTTATTTTCTAGTTCAGGTTAGGTTTAAAAACAAAACACCCAAAGGATTTTGTTTCTTTGGTCAGCTACAAAAAGAGACCTTTTAAAAATATTGTGCTGCTGCTGGAAGTCTAGAAACTATTACACCTTGAATACAAACTGATCAACTCAGAGTAATGAAATGCTGTGCCCTGAAGTAAAACAAACAAAATCAAGGTAGTTTTTAAAATTGTGGTGCCATTTATTGACATCTGTTCACCGGCAGTGTATAATGTAGACAACATTAGAAATTTAAATGCACTGTTCTTTTAAGAAATTTGACCTTAGATAGTTTGAGAAGATAGGAGAGGTTTATTAATACATAAGGAATTTCTTTACTGATTAATTGCACTGCTGAGGCCGATGGCTCTTTATTCACAGCCTAACATTTGGCAATTATGTTGCTATAGAAATAGTGCAAATAGATTTCCTTATTTCTGTCCCACAAGATCTCGCTGTGCAAAATTGTTAAATCATGTGCATTGTTGCTTTATTGATGGAAAAAATATTTAGGCTGTCCTTTAAATGTCTTCTATTTTTAAAGCAACACTCATAAGTCCTGTATTTCTTCATGGCAAAGCCTTTGATTACAGATAGAAAATATTGTCTGTATTAGTATGCAAAGGCTGATTTCAGGAGCAGCCTGCAGCAACTAGCTGCATGGTAATATTCACCATATTGTTTTACATTTCAAAGAGGCTTTACAATAAAGATGTTTTTCACATTCTACTCGAAGTATCAAAATTTCTACTGAGAAAAACAAGTTGGAAGTGATTGTCATGAAGTGGGAGCCAGTTTAGAATCAGTGGGTCAGATTTATTATTTAAATATTAGAATAGCTATTTGACACACACACAAATATGATAATTCACAGATGGGAAATTATGCTCATTAAGTTCTAAATTTACAGTGTGGAGGAAATAGAGGCATTTGTAAAGATAAATGTATGTCTTTTCAGCATCTTGCATTTTTGTCTAATACTGAATAAGGAGGATACTTACATACTCAATCCTTGAATTTAGATTTAATGTCAGATTCTAAATTGTTAAGAACAGAGCTCAAGAGATTTCATTTCAGTAATACCAAAGTTAATTACTAGTTTGGTATGTGGGGTTTTTTAAATGAGTTAAGCTGTTGTGGTTTTGTATTTAAGGAGACTTGAGATCACTTTAAAAAGCTGCAGCATTAATGCTATTGTAGAGTAACAGAGAATACAGGTATTCATAAAGCTTTGCTCTCTTGCTACTGGCACCCAACCCTTTATTGTTCAGTGGTTTGTTAACTTCCTAGTAGCTATTAGTGCAAACGAGCTACACTTTTTGAACTGTGGAGTCAAGTTGCTTTCATGTGAATAAGTGCAAAGAGGTTTAGCACATGAATTCTGGCAGTCTGGTTTTTTTCCATCAAAGATCATCGTGTAATCCTGCAAACAGGGAATGTGAATCTAAATTTAAATCTATACAGCTGAGTATTAATGTCATTTCCTGCTGTTAACAGTTCTGCATACATGCTAAAATACAATGCACTAAAGGAATAAAGACTGGGGAAAAATATTTAATACGTAAACCTAAACTCCCCCCTACCCCATTCATTCCCTACTGATAAAAGAATACTGATGTCCCCCTCTGGGAGGGGATTCTCCCCCTCTAGTCCGCTCTGGTGAGACCCCACCTGGAGGACTGCGTGGAGGGATGTGGACGTGCTGGAGCGAGTGCAGAGTTGGGCCATGAGGATGATCAGAGGGCTGGAGCAGCTCTCCTGCGAGGCCAGACTGAGGGAATTGTGTCTCTTCAGTCTGGAGAAGAGGAGGCTCAGAGGTGACCTTCTTGTGGCCTTCCAGTATCTGAAGGGGGCCTACAAAAAGGCTGGGAAGGGGCTTTTTAGGATGTCAGGTAGCGACAGGACTAGGGGCAATGGAGCAAAGCTGGAGATGAGTAGATTTAGAGTGGATGTGAGGAGGAAGTTCTTCACCGTGAGAGTGGGTTGCCCAGGGAGGTGGTTGGGGCCCCATCCCTGGAGGTGTTTAAGGCCAGGCTGGATGAGGCTCTGGCCAGCCTGATCTAGGGTGGGGTGTCCCTACCCATGGCAGGGGGTTGGAACTGGATGATCCTGTGGTCTCTTCCAAACCTGACTGATTCTGTGATTCTATAACTTCTTCCCAGTGAGGGTGACAGGGTGCTGGAGGGGGCTGCCCAGGGGGTTTGTGGAGTCTCCTTCTCTGGAGATGTTTAAAACCCACCTGGACTTGGTCTAAGTGATCCTACTGTGGCAGGGGGATTGGACTGGATGATCTTTTAAGGTTGCTTCCAATCCCTAATGTTCTGTGATTCTGTGATCTGAATCCTCTCCTTACCACTAGTTACTGCATAGGGTGTGGGGATGTGGTTGAATCTGCAGTCTCTCTCAATTGCACTGTCTGCTGTAACATCTCTCTTAGACGTTCTGAAACTTGGCTTTTTGTGATCACGGAGTTGCTGAGGAATGGCCCAGCTGAATGGTCAGGCCCAGGGGGTAGTATCCAGTGGTCTGAAGTCTGGCTAGGGACCAGAAACTAGCAGTGAACATCAAGGGTCATTATGGGTTCCAGTCTTGAATGAAGACCTACGGTGTATTCTCCCCAGTTTGTTGGTGACACAGAACAGGAGTGGCTGATGCTATAGAGGGTTGTGCTGTCATCTACAGGGACCTCAACAAGCTGGAGAAACAGGCTGACAGGAACCTCATCAAGTTCAACAAGGAAAAATGCAAAGTCCTGCACCTGAGGAGGGACAACTTCAGGCACATGCTAGGGAGCACCCATTTGGAAAGCAACTTAGAATCATAGAATCATCCAGTTCAATCCACCTGCAACAGCAGGATCACCTAAACCAAGTCACACAGGAACTCATCCAGGCGGGTCTTGAATATCTCCAGTGAGGGAGACTCCACAACCCCCCTGGGCAGCCTGTTCCAGTGCTCCGTCACTCTCACCGTGAAGAAGTTCCTTCTCAGGTTGATGTGGAACCTCCTATGTTCCAGCTTACAACCACTGCCCCTCGTCCTATCACTAGATGACATTGAGAACAGCCCAGTGCCATCGTCCTGACACCCACCCCTCACATATTTATAGACTTTAATAAGGTCACCCCTCAGTCTCCTCTTCTCCAAGCTAAAGAGACCCAGCTCCCTCAGCCTCTCCTCAGAAGGGAGGTGTTCCACCTCCCTTATCATCTTTGTTGCCCTATGCTGAACTCTCTCCAGAAGCTCCACATCCCTCTTGAACTGAGGAGCCCAGAACTGG
>VXBP01009818.1:12338-91911 GCA_013400115.1 Rhinopomastus cyanomelas | reverse complement strand
GTATTACTGTCAGTGAAGAGTACTGATGATATGATGATAGTCACTTTAGAGTACTAGTTGAAACTAGTTATATAAAGCAGACACATGTTTTGCTGACTATTTGTTATGGCCCTGATTCAGCAAAGCACTTAAGCATGTTCTTACTGTCACATAAATGAGGTATACAATGGAATGCCTGCACCTGTTATTCTAGTGAGTGTAAACTTGGTTGAATTATGGTTTTGCACTAATAGTCTTTGCCCAGTACATGAACCTAGTGAAGAGCCCTACTGTTGAGAAAAGTCACTGCCATTTGTGGCTTCGCCTGCTGGACATCCTTTGTCTGATTTATGTGTGCGGTTTCCACGAGCAAGTAGTTCCTCAGTGAATAGTATGTGTGACAAAATGAGCACCAAATTTTTAAGCAGTATCAACAAAGGTAAAACTACAGTGGCTGGGACAGACTGGAACCTGATTTTTGTGTTTTTCTGTTTTACTCCACATAGATGCAAGTAGATTCCCTAGGAATAACATTTTCAAAAGCAGCTAAGTGGTTATAGTCACCATGTCACGCATGAGCGTGCTTCTGTTACCCTGATTCTCCTCAGCTGTCTAGCAGGTCAGAACTGCAAAGGGTTGCCCTTGTTTATGTTACTGAGCAGTTGTTCAGTAACAATTCTTCTGACAGTGAAGGATTTGCAAGAGGAAGACACATCTAAGCTGTCTCACACTATCCACGGAGTTGCATAGGGGCTAGGAAAACGTTCTGAGTGCCTGCAGTGATACGTCACTTCTAGAGAATAGCGTGGTCACTGGGCACGGGAAGAGCAGTGGCAGTATTTTTAGCTCCCTGTTTGGGTTGGTAGATTATTAATGTAAGTGTAGTTTGGGTATAGGAGCATTTTTGCAGCAGATCTTTAGGAAAAAATAGCTAGTTCTTTGCCTGATACCAACCTCCCAATATTTTGTAGTGGTGTAAATTCTGATTTCTGTGCGGATTTGCTCTGCTGTGATTGCAGAATAAAGCTGTGAACCGATAGTGCTGTCCACTCAAAAATGCTGAGTTAAATGGACCTCCTTTTGGGGAAAAATACTGTTTTACCATTTTAGTCTTACGGTTTCTTGCAATTAATGTTCACAGATTGAATTTCATGTTGGGGGAAATACATATATGTCAACCTGAATCTTGCTTGTCCTGAGTTTTAGGGTTAGAGTTAAGGTTCTTTTGCTGAAGAAAGACTGTATTGCTGGAAAAGAGGAACTAACATTCTATTATAAGCTGAAATGTAGTAATTTCCTCCTGAGAGACTTTACATTGTGTGTGAATGTTTTGTGTAGGATTTCTGTGTATACAATATGCACCTGAAACAGTTTTGCCCCAGATAACAGTACCAGACCTTTAACTTCAGGAAGTTTATTTGATACCTGCATTATTAAAGACACACACTGAAGGAGGGAACTGTGGTGGAATGGTGACTTTTTTCTAGTGTTACTGGTTATGGAAAAGGAAGCTGTTGTAAAATGATTGCCACAGAGCTGAAAAGATAATCGGATGCAGTTCATTACTCATCTTGTCAGCTGCTCCTGCTACAGAGGATTGTATCACAAGATGTTAATCTGCTTGTGACTAGATTTCAAAGCAAGCATTTTTATTTTGGAGGCGGTGTAAGTAATTTAACATCTTACAATTTTATTTCATTTTCAGAAGAGCAAGAGAAATGGAAAATTCCCAATTTAAAGCCTCCGAATATTAACTGATAGAAATGTTAGTGCATCCTTGTGGATTCTGGTACAAAAATATAATGGTACACTGCAAAAAGCTGTTTAATTGTTGAACTTGTTCTTTTTAAGCTAATTATGAGGTAGTGTATTCCTAAAATAGTGGAAGTTAGCCTACTGGCACACTTTGATGCAAGAGCAGTTGCAGACACAGGACAGATTTGCACCAAAAAGGATTCCTTCTACACTTTAAAGCACTGACGTGGATGTGTTTGGTGCTCCTGTGCATTGTCAGCCAGCGAGGATATTTGGTGTGAGTGTCGCAGAGGACCAAGTTCATTACTTACACTCTACAGAGGAGAAGATGACAGGAGTGCAATTTTAGCTAGATGACGTTTTCTGGAAGTGAAAGGCCCAAAAGAGCAGTTACTTTCTGGCACTGTGAGATGTTGCTTACAGTCCTGTATGAAGCATAGGGAAAGGCTTATAGACTTTCCATTGCAAGAAGATGAGCTGTTAGATTTGCTGGGTACATTTTAGACAAGCAGTACTACCTTTTTGTCTTTCACCTTTCCTGCTGATTCCCTGCTAAACTGGAGAAAAAACTGGTGTCCATTTCTAGCATTGGCTGTTGTTGAACGGAATCACATTGTATTTTAAATAGCGAAATCATGATTTCCATAGGCACAGATGTAATATCTATTAGAATGCATTCTTTAAAAAATAGGCAGTGAGATACTTAAAAAAGTAATGTAGTGAGTTAGCGTAAGTAGAAGAAATTACAGGTTTAAAGAAAAAAATGAACGCCTGGATGCTCGTGGTTGCATACAACACTTTTCACTTTAGCAGGAGTAATGCTTTGCTGCACTCTAATTTTGGTAGCTCCAGTCCACCCACTGAAATACCCCCTGGTGTTTGTGTAGGCAACAGTATTCTCTAGTTCTGCCACGAACTTCTGCGTGCTATTAATCAGCAGCTATATTTCACCTCCAGAGCAACTGCCTCTCAACACTAGACCAAGTGAAATATCGTGTCTTACATTGTGGAAACAACCAGTAATGACTCCACAGATAGTGATTTTAGTTGGTCCAGAGCTGGGGCATTAATCATTTTTTTCCCGATAGACAATTTTGACTAAGCAGTCAATCATAGGAAATGTTAGTTGAATTTTCCATGTAGCTTTTCCCCTTGGTTTCTCCTAATACATGATGCATTCGGCTAGTCAAGACATGAGGGCTTTCTTCTGATGCAGTTAATAAACATCATTTGCCCAGGTCAGAAGTCACAAGTTAATGTGCAGAGACTTCATGGTACAGCTATGGCTAGTATACAGATGTTTACACAGATGAATCCAGCAGATCAGGAGAGGTTCTTCTCCCCCTCTACTCTGCCCTGCTGAGGCCTCATCTTGAGTACTGTGTTCAGTTTTGGGCCCCCCGGTTTAAGAGGGACAGGGATCTGCTGGAGAGGGTCCAGCGGAGGGCTATGAGGATGATTAGGGGACAGGAGGGCATGGCTTATGAGGAGAGGCTGAGGGACTTGGGGCTTTTTAGTCTGGAGAAGAGAAGACGTAGGGGAGATTTGATCAATGTTTATAAGTACCTGAAGGCTGGCCAGGAGGGGGGGGACAGGCTCTTTTCACTTGCTCCCTGTGACAGGACAAGGAGCAATGGGTGTAAGTTGCAGCAGAGGAGGTTCCGCCTCAACACAAGGGGGAACTTCTTTACTGTGAGGGTCACAGAGCACTGGAACAGACTCCCCAGGGAGGTCGTGGAGTCTCCTTCTCTGGGGACTTTCAAGGCCGCCTGGATGCGTTCCTCTGTGATCTGTGTTAGATAGTTTTGTCCTGCTGCGGCAGGGGGGTTGGACTCGATGATCTCTTGGGTCCCTTCCAACCCCAAACATCCTATGATCCTATGTCTGACATAATGTTGGAAATGTAGGGAAGATGAAGGGAAGTGAAGGGGCATTCAAAGTTACATACCTTCACAAAACCTTTACATTATGTGTATTACTTACTACCATGTTGGGTCTGACAATTAAGATAGAAATGCTGATGTAGAGAGTCTACATGCAAGTTTGTTTTCAAGACTCCTTAATGAATGCGTTTTCTGCTAAGATTGTTATAGAGGTGTAGATGGTGATTGCCATAATGAAAAGCAAGTTGTTAAAAAATGCTTTTTAAGTATTTTCTTCCTCCATTGGATTATTTACAAATAGAATTGAATTACACTGCTGAATATGCAAACATTGTTCCAGGTTGTGATAGAGAGTATGAAAGCTAGAAAGTGAAAGCTAATTAATTACCTGTAGCTGATGTGAAAGGACATTTGCTGTATAGTATTTTTTATGCTTTAAATGAGAAACTGTGAAATCCATTTCTGCAGTACACCTTCTGAATCATTCTCCAATATTATAGTTCCACTTTGCCCATAGTCAAGTACAGTTTTACAGAAAATATAAACATAGCTATAAAATAAGTAACATTCTGAATCTCATAATTTGTGAGAGGCAGTTAAAAAATAGATCTTCCAGCTTGTTTCAGTATTGTGTGTTCTCATATGTCTTTTGAGTCCAGCTGCATAAATGACCTCTCAGTTCTTAACACATGAGCTGTTCATTTTATGTTTCTTTGAAATTTATGAGAAGCAAGGGATGGGATTGGGTGACTTCATCATCTAATCTCATAATTTGTGAGAACATCATATCTGAGACATCTAAAAATTATAACAATTTTTTAAAATAATAATCAGTGTAAGTTTTACTGATATTTATGCTTTATATGGTTATGGTTTGGAATTGAAATTTGTACTTGAACTTGCAGTCCTTCAGTGACTGTATCTTCAAGTGAGATGCCATGGTACCCTGTTGATGGATGACATTCCAAACACTTCCATTGCTTTGCATGTTGTTGTTGGTGCAAGTGAACAGAGTGCATTCTTTTTTTGTCATTTTGAGTACTCAGTTCAACTTAGAGTAGCTGGACTTTTATATTTGATAGCTAATCTCCCTTAAAAGGGCTCATGCTATTAACAAGAACTAGGGCTGTTTGGTTGTAGATTTGTTTTGGTTTGGTTTTTTTCCTTTTTTCTATTTTTCTCCTAGTGAAGTCCCAGGCAGTGCCAAAGGGAAAGCTGAGAAAATACATCCCTCAGACAGCTATTTTAGTGTTGAACTCTTTGCTGAAGCCCATCTTTAGTAGTGAATGCTGTGCTTTGTTTTCAAACGTTGGCTGTTGCAGAATGAATCAGGATAGAAACAATGAAAGGCCAGCACAAGATCCTTAGAATTGCTGTCATTTGTCAGGACAGACTTTTCTTTCTGAGCACTTTTTGCTGACTATCCTTACCATAGTCATTTGGTCAAAATTGATACTGCAGGGTCAGTACCTCACATGAGTACCATACCTTGCAATCAAGCAAACTGTTCTGTCCAGAGTGAGCTTCACCTTCCTGTGGAAGTACTGGACAGGCTTCCAAGTATCATTATCTCTTGTAGTGTTTTCTATGACAAACCCAGACAAGAAGAAAGCAAAAGAAGAGAAACCAGAATCATCCTTAAATGCTTGAGTGTAAGTGCAGATATTGGGAGGACTAAGGAGACAGCCTGCTGCTTCTTTATGTGCTTTTTGCATTGTTTGTACTGCTGTTGACGCAAGGTGGTGAAGAGTCAGGCTGTGAGATTCACCGTATTGTCATGCGTTTTATATGTTTAGAAACATCACACTGTTCTGTGTCAAGCAGGGTGTGCTGGGTTCAAGGCCACAATTAAAGATAAGGGAAAAGAAAACAAAGCAGTTAGGTCTTGATGAGATCTTGGATAAAATTTGCCAGACAATGGATAGCTTAGGGAAAAAGGAAAAGGGTTTGTTAACTCTGTGTACAGAAAAGAAGAAAAGGTTGAGCAAGTCAGTGCACACAAACTAGAGACTGTGTCACAAATGCCACCACATATTCTGAGAGAAATACAGTGGGAGGTCACTATTGTATCGGTCCTTGGGTTTTTTTACATTAGAGACCTGGGGAAAGAACATGTTAGTCAAGTAGAGACAGGTACCACCACCTATTCTCTCTTACGTGTGGCCAGTCTTGCCTGCAGATGCCGGACTCTTGGCCATCCAGACCGGCGAACTCAATGCTTCAGTGCAGCTTCTCCAGCACAGCGCTGATCGGGCAGGCCTGATTCCTCAGCACCTGAGCTGCATCCCTGGATGCAGGAGACATGCTTTCACACAAAGAACCCAGAATCTTTCATGCCCAAGGTTTAAGGATTCTCAAGTCCTGCTTTCTTCAGTTAAGCACGAAGGAATTCTCCCCAGTACTTGAGCATCCCCAGTTTTCCTCGGTGACAGAAATGACAAACAATCTCTCTTCCTGCTGACCAGTGTTCTCTAAGATGGTGGTGGGGGCGGCCACATGGCCCCGGCCACGGGCGGGACCCAAGATGGAGACCGACTGCATGGCTGTGTTAGCGGGGCCCCCCTCACACTCTGCAAACGTGGCTGAGAGGGTTCCATGACCCTCCCCTCCTGTCTCAGCTCCAGGGGAAAAGAGAAGAATCCCTTTAGCTCACCATGGGTTGCTGAATGGCTTCTCTGTGGCAGAGGGGTGGTAGGTTGGCACTAAGGTCTTGCTTCCCCGATCCGTGGTGCCAGCTCCAGACCGGGCTGGGTTGAAGCTGCCGCCGCTGAGCAGAGATCAGGGCTGCACGGAGCTGCCACATCTCTCTCTGAGGTGGGGCGGGGGGCTGGGCTGCAGCAGGCCCATCTTTGCCCTGTGTTGGGCTAGGAGCCCTCAGCCAAAACAGGCCGGGCTAAGATCACTTGCCGCTTTTATCTTCTCACCTAGCCCATCCTTCAAGGGCAGGTACGTGGGACAATTCTATAGTGTAACCTCCCGCAGGATAGGTCACTTGTCGGGGGGGGTTGTCCTCTTAAAGCAGCATAACTTTTCATCTTCATGAAATCTGTACATCTGAAAATTCTGGTAATTTTCAAACTGCAGCGCAGAGCGGCGTGTACTGGTTGGTTTTTCCCATCATCATATTTAATGGCATTAACCCTAATTGCTGTGGTGTGTCCGGCATGGGAAGCGCTGTGGAGTGAGAAGATCTCCCGACGTGTCCTGCTTTGGTCCACACTCACCAGAAAGCTGGGAGCATTTATCTCAGACTGAAGGAAAATACTTCACTTGGCAGAGGACTGAAGCTTTTATTACTGTTTACTCCCAACATTTTTCCTAACATTAAACTTGAGGAAAGCTTCTAGGATTTAATTTACTTTGTTTTTATTCTCAGTGATGGTAGAGAAAGCTTTGATATGAAAGACTTGCACTGGTTAAGATTCTTTGAGAAGAGCATGTTTTTAAACTTTGGTTTCTTTTCTCTGTTGCTATCAGGATGGCCAGTCTGATATTTTGTACAAATTCTGGACTGCCGTAACTCAGACACTTTCCTCGCAGTTTCAGGCAGCAACAGACTGTAAGTATTAGGTGCAAATGATCTGTAATGCATTCTCTAGCTGTTCTGAATCTCTCATTTCAGTTAGCACTTTGCTTATTATCTCGAGACTCTACTAGAATTTCAGCGGTATTGCTCACTACGGGGTCTGTGAATTTGAAATTTCTTGGGTTTGTGGCCCTGCAGGGTCATTCTCCTAAAGTACAGTTGTTTTTTTACAATAAATATTCTCTGCTTCATGAAGTAGTCATTATCTAATACCAAATACATGTTTTTGCAACTGTACGTAGAGGTAAAACTGTTTGGAATAGTATATTATACTTTGCAAAGCAAATGGTTTGCCAAATTCCAAAACAGCAATTTGATTTTTAAAAGCAGTTCTTAACAATCTTTTCTTGTTAAACATGGATTAGTTGTAAAAGTCTGATCTTAGCTGGTTTTGCATACCTGTATAAGAATGAGTTTTGTCCAGATGATCTTGTCCAAGTAGTGGCTGGGATTCTGATTATACACAATAGTCTATATATATGTAATGCATAAATAGCAAATACAGTCAAGGGCTATCAAATAAAAATAATGTATAAACATAAAACAGTACTGATGCAGCATGCAGTTGGATCAGAGGTGAGTTTAATGATTTTAAAAAATATATCTTTCATGTTTGTGTCTAGTGCATCAAGTTAATTTTTCACTCATCTGTGGAATCATTGACTAGTACGGATGAAGACTTGAATTTATCTTTGTGATCTCAGCTATTACATTTGCTCTTCACAATGTGGTCCTTCTAGGCTTCATAGCAGCAATATAATCTGAGGAACTAGCTGTTTGATTCATGTTCAGTGGTTGCTAAGTAACTAGATGATTCCCAAATGAAAATGTATTCATCTTGTGTTAAAACATATTAGTTTTACTGTTTGCCTTACACATTACTTGGGATCTCTCATGTTCAAACCAAACCTGTGCTACCTGGTTTCAGCACTTGGTTTTAAGATTGTAAAACTGTGACATCAGTTAAAGGAATCAGTGAACACTTCAGAAGTGGAAGTCTTACATTTAATCAGCAGCACTTTTTCTGAAAGTTACTAAAACCCAATTTTTAATCATTTTTTAACATAGACATTTAGAGGGAGCAGTTGGGATTTCAAACTCATTAATGTTTTTACATTGCTACAGCTGAGTTTTGAGAAAACTCTTTACAGCGAGTAGACTTGTAAGTGATGCACATCTATGAAAAGTTCATTTGTAACGTATAAATATAAGCAACTGACTCCACTGACATCAGTCATGGACTTCTGGATCACATAGATCAGAGGATCTAGCACTAGCCAACATCAGAAAAAGTAGTGTAAAAATAGGAATTCATGGCAGGGGCAGTCTTTGTAAACATGTCACAAAAAAGAGTTCTGTGTATAATAATAAATGTGCAGTATTCAAAAGCAGAATGTAGAGTTGAAAGAATAGACTGGGTGAAATGGGGCACGTGTCTGGAACCTGAAAAACCTACAAATGAACAGAACAGCGTTAATCTCGTAATGTAATGGGAAATCCATAAAGTATGAGTGATGCTAGATCAAGATTAACCTCACTTGCTAAAACAGTTGTGTCATTTCCTGTTCCATGTGTCAAGCCTTCCGAGGTTGGAAATTCTGCTGATTTTTCTTCTGGCTTTGTCATTCTTCATTTGACATGTTAGGAACTGCGTTTTATTTTTTAACAAGTGTATGCAAAGGCGCATGCATCTGTTCCTCAGGTTTTTTGTGTCACAGAAATGATCGGTGTTTGTTTTAAACAGGATCTCTTGGGTCCCTTCCAACCCCTAACATCCTATGATCTTCAAAATCTCACAGTGCCCCACACTTTCTACCCAGAAAGCTATTGTTATAAAATCTCTAGAGTGTTCTAATCGCACTTGGACCTTCAATGAATGATAATAGTAATAATAAAGTCTGATACCAAGTGTTTCACAAACACAATTGGTAACTTCATTATACAAAATAAGTTTTTCATCTGGTGACTGTTCTGCCGGTGCTTTAGATGACACATACCCTTGTCAATGGCATTTTCTGTGACAGCTCATGCCACTTCCAAATTAGTTACAAATACTACATTAATATTAAAGATAGGCTCTTATGTCAGTGATATAAATGAAAGTATGCAGGGTGTGTATGGGAATCAAAAACTTAGTCTGAACTTACAAATGCTTTGTTCTTGCAGCCTCTATGTTTTTGAAACAAGCTTTTGAAGGAGAATACCCTAAATTACTGAGGCTTTATAATGACCTGTGGAAGCGCCTGCAACAGTACAGTCAGAATATTCAGAGGAGTTTTAGTACGAGCGGAACTGCTGATCTCTTCACTGAACTGCAGCAATCAGAAGATGATACACAGGACATATTCATGCAAAAGAACCAAGATTATGAGTATGTATTATGTACTCGAAAGCAAAAGGTTTGCACCCTGCAAGAAGACAAGAGCATTTTAAAGAAATTACTGTTATTAAAATTCTCATTGTGGGTATATTTTAAAGGCGTTTATTCCCTCTTGCAGTTATTGCCTTACTGCTGTTCTAGAGTTTTGGGTTCTATAATTAACAGTGCTGGCTTTTCTTATCCTTTACAAAGTTCCTGACTTTGGAACTAGTTTTATCTTTTTTATTATTTGGGTGAAAAAAAAGAAAGAAAGCAGGGTTATGGAAATTCAGTTTCGTCTGTGTTGTGAGTACCACTGTAGCAAACACTCCATTTGTGCCGATGCACAGTTTTAATGTTTATGATGTTTATGCATTGTAGAATAAACAGGATTTGGGTGGTGGGTAGCAGAGATCAAACTGAAACAGGCTCATTAAGTCGATTAGGCCTTCTAGACTTTGATAAAATGAACATTTTGTGTTCGTTTGTGTTTAGCCAGATTTGTATGGGCTTAAATATGTTCCTGGACGTTCAGTGGGAGACTTAGGATTGACTGTAGTGGAAGCAAAGTGAAAAGTTACCAAAGTTCTGACAACGAGGTAAAATGTTTGAGAGGGTTACTGCCTACTTATTTTCACAAATAAAAGTACTAATGACTGAGATGTATTAGAGGTAAATTTAAGAACAGTCTGTTTTTAGCTTTCTGTACATGTACATATATCTGGAGATTTTGCTTGGTTTTGTGGGGTTTTTGGTACATCACTGAGTACAAGCTATTTGCTAACAAAATATGTGAATGTGGGAACATCTTTCATTGTGGTTCTAGGGATCTTGCTGATATATTGCAGATGTATTTAGCACTTTGACTTAGAAATTCCGTGTAGATCTTACAGAAAGTGCTAAGAGATGTATGAAACTAAACAGAATAGCTCCCTGCCTACTGACATGATTCAAGTGAAAAAAGCTAAGTGTTATACACTATTAAAATGTGTTAAGGACATATGTTTAATAAGCAGAAAGAAAAACCAGTTTCAATACTGCAAAGTTTGTATGGTCTAGGAAGATTCAAGGCTATTGTGTATTTTCATTTTAAATGTATTAATTCTGTTTTATATCTGCAGTCCAGAAAAGGCCTTGAAGGATTCACTGCAACAATATGAAGCAGCTTATTTGTCAAAATCATTATCTCGACTTTTTGATCCCATCAATCTTGTCTTCCCTCCTGGAGGTCGGAATCCACCTTCTTCTGACGAGCTTGACAGCATCATTAAGACTATAGCCAGGTATGCATCCTTAATACATTTTAAAATGTAATCTTCAACATGTTTTTTTCTCACGTGTTACGATTTTAGAAATGAGACTTCACTAGTAGTAAAAGGTTGATTATTGTTTAGTTATAAAATTAAGTCAGGATTTAGAAGAGAATATTTCAGTTGGAATGGACTCACAGTGATCATCTAGTCCAACTGCCTGACCAGTTCAGGGCTGACCAAGAGTTAGAGTGTGCTATTAAGGGCTTTGTCCAAATGCTTTTTAAACACTGAAAGGCTTGGGGCATAAGCCACCTCTTTAGGGAGCCTGTTCCAATATGTGACCATCCTCTTGGTAAGGAAATACTTCCCAGTGTCCAGTCTAAACCCTCCCTGATGCCACTGTTCCCACATACCTCACTGGCTATCAGGACATGCCTTCCAGTCCTTGTACCAAGGAAAATGATATGAAAATTAGGAAATTTCAGCTGTTTTTCACAGCGATCTTTAGGTAATGATGTTTGGGGTCCTGCAGAGTTCTCAGGGAAGGTTATTGCCGTGTCAGGGTGCCTAGTGTCTCTCCAGTTCTTGGGAGAGGTTAATCTCATCAGCAGCAACATGATGGTCCTTGTGCTTCTCAATTTTCAGTAGAGCGTTTATAAATGCACCCCTAACTGATGCGAGATCTGGGGAGCTCCATGAGCAACAAATACGGGAAGTGATTTAGAAGCCTTGTCATTGTTCTGTTTGTTCCCTGTCATTCCACTGGGGCCTCTGTTGCTATAAAGGATTGCCTAAAACACAGCTTATTAATTGTGTCAAGGTAAGGCGTCCCCTGGGTCCTTCTGCACAGCTCATGTAATTCCAGCATTGAATGACTGCGTATTCACCTGTAATGTTTGAAAGCTGCTGCCAAAGCTTGAGTGTCGTTAATTGCAGTCAATATTTTTGAATGGCTTACTAATAGTGATTTCATACTGAATGTCATTCCTAAACTTTGCTCATTTTTACAAGAATAGGAACACTGCACGTAAAATTCCCAAGTGACTTCTTAAACTGTAAACTGAATTACAGTGCTTAGAAAGACTTGATTGTGTGTGTTACGCTTTCAACTGACGTGCCATGTAGGTATGTATCCATAGTTAAAGCTTTATGAAATATAGCCCTGTTTAGCTGTTAATTTCTGATCTTTGCTTCCAGTGAGCTAAATGTGGCTGCTGTTGATCCAGACCTGAGTTTAGCTGTGGCAAAAAATGTGGCAAAGACCATTCAGCTATATGGTGTGAAGTCTGAGCAGCTTGTAAGTAAAGTAGTTTAACATTTCTAAAACCTTTATGTTTTTCCACAAACAGTGCTCCATTCTTTGTATATTTACAAATAACAGTACCAATGCAGATATACAAAACATTCAAGTTGGCTTTCATTGCATTTGGAAACATTTTCAGGTAAATTCTGCCTTTGGGTAAATACAGTACAGTTTGTATAACTCCATATTGAATTTGCCATATTAATTATAAAATATCAAAGTCTTAGTTGTTGTTACATAAAATAGAGACAATACAATTAAGCTTAATATTTACCAGCAATTGATATTCTATCAGTTACATGAGGCATAGTCTTTGTGGTATTAAAATCTGGACTATTCAATTAATTTTTTTGACTGTTTGCAACAAAATGTAGGCATTTTTCCATATATTCATTATTTGCCACATATTTAACTGACCTTTGGTTTGTTTGCATTTGTCAAATGCTTCCAATCATTTATTGCGCGCTATTATCTGGTGTTAAACTGTATAGAGGAAGGATCCTCCAAGCTGTAGCCTTCAGGTAAGGATCTCCAAAAGGCCATGGATTGTATAGTCATCATCGTACAAAAGTTTAGTCATTTTCTTGTGAATTCTGTTGATAAGAATGCCAATGTTTTTCTTATGAAGAGATGAAAATTAGTTTTTTCAATAGACAGTCCCAGAAGAAATGACTAACCACTAGTAAACAGGCCTTTCACTTAACACCAGTTCTGAAAGCAGACTCAGGCTGAGGTAACATTAATGTACCATGTGGTTCATTTTCAAGAGAGACTTTTTTGGTCATTTTTGTACTAATTGTCTACTGAGCAATGCAGCAGTTATATTAGTGTGGGCTCTGTTTCCATTCTGGACACCTACTGTCCCTGAATAGTTGTAAAAAAAATGGAAATGCACTAACACATGCATTGTTTACCAAGAGTTTTACTGGGAATTTGCAAGCCTAGCATATAGAAGAAGAATGTAGGTGAAGCAGTTATGAAGGCCATGAAGACTATTTATAATTTGAAAACCAAAGTCTGTGTTCCATCATTTTGCTATATAAATATATATATAGGCATAGGGCTGAAGTTGGGTCTTCTTTTAAAGCCACTAAATAATGGCTGCATGATTTCAAAGGGAAATTTGCTTATGAAAGAAATCAGGAGTTTTACTAGGTTGTGTCACCAGGAGTAAAAAATAGTACACTTGTATTTCTGTTTACCATGGAATATAGTGTCGTTGAACTGGAAAAACAGAGTGTTTCAGGTCTAACTGTGGAAGAAGCACCAGGGTGTGTTGTACTTGCTATTTCTGTTAGAATTTGAATGTGGCCAGTGTCTTGTTTGAAAGTGCTCGTTGTTTTGGGATCAGCCAGCTAGCAAATTCTTAAGCAATCCTGAAAGAAGGATATGTAAAAATAAGCTGACAGTTACGTGATTTGTGGCTTTGTATTAGCTGACCTTAAAATAAAAGAATGTAGGAGTAAAGAGGGAGTCTGAGTCCTTGAACTTACTGAATTTGACAGCTGAAAGTAAAATGTGAAACTCTGAAAAACAGTGACAGGATTAGTCAAAGTGTCAGAATGAACATCCTTCAAGAATATGCCTACAAGCTGTAGAACAGTGTCACTTCTATATTGCACAGTGGTGGGGTTTTTTTCTTGCCTTACTGATGCACAACATTAACAACTGGAAGTGCTCAGTGCAGTTGCCAAGGCATGAATGTACAGTGGTGCCTTCACGGTGCTGAAATATCATACCCAGCCTCCAGCTGCTTCTCTAGAAGACCCCAGTTCTCACTTGCCACCCCTGTGAGTATAACCTAGAACATTTTAACTATCTTGTGCTGCTATTCTGGGGCAGACAGACTGAGCCTGAACTGTGTGCTCTGTGTAGAAACAGGGGCAATGTCAGCCAGCACTCGTTCATTATGTTTTGGTGGAGTAGCCAAGAATGCAGCCTTCATTCAGTCTTACAGTCCTGCCTCCAGCATTAGCTGTCTAAAGCTTGGAATGGTGGCCGTGTCACATTTCCACTGGATGCTTCATTTCTTACAGCTATAGTAGAGCAGTGCTAAAGAGGGAAATGCCATTTTCTGGAGGAATTCACAACCGAGTTCTTTTCCAATTAAGAGTAAACAAAAGAATCTCCGAATTCTCAGTGAGGAAAGATTAGGGGAGGCCTTTAAAGGGTTGTTAGAAATTTTCTTTAACGTTATAATATTGCAGGTAGATTTGAATGGTGAAAAACTGAGATGTGCAGTCCTAAAAATGTTGAAATGTTCTGATGTCAGGGGTTTTATTTATGCAGTTTCATACAAGGAAGAATTACAATTCACTGAGAGCTCATTGCTGTTTCTCCAGTTAGCTTTAGACAGGACAAATAGCAAGAAAAATGCTACTGAAGGCTGAGAGATGTAAGGTTTGAGTAAAAGCAGCACCTAACAATCTGTACATATAGTACTAGAGCAAAAAAAATTCTTCCCATGAATCCAGAATGCTCATTTGTGTTACTTATGACTTCACACACTGCTGGCTTTTGGGTTCCAGCTTTCCCTATGCCGAGAACTCGCTGTTGCTGTACTTGAGACATGTTCTTGTATTAACCAATTTAAATTATTTCAGAGAAGATATAAATAGCTCTGTGTGATCAGTAGATAAGATTCTGCTGTTGGGTGAATCTTGAGCTAACCCCTTGCTGATGCTTGATGTGACTGGTGTGTACCATGAAGCACTGAGTTACTGTCCTGATCCAGTCCCTAATGTTCTGTGATTCCACTCGGTGTAACTGCAGATGTTCTTCCACTGTGCACTTTGAGGGAATAATTACACATGACACTACCTTTATAAAAATATTTATGTTAATTTAAGAGTATTACCTTTCAACTTTCACCACCTCATCCTGTGTTTTGTTAGGTGGTGCTGAGGAAAGGTGCTTGGTACATTTCTCTCTGCCCTATTGTCTCTTCTTATTCGCATTTTCCCAAAATCAGACAGCTCAAACATCTTCATAATGGTTACAGACAGCTAGAGATTTCCATTTAGTCGCCATGTCTACATCCTTCTCATTCCAGGTTGGGCTAGATTAAAAAATCTGATAGTTGTGTTTCAGATAGGAGCAAATTTTTCCTCTTATGTTGTAATGCACCAATTACTTTTCAGTGTAATGGCTGCTTACGGAGACAGGTTTTATTCATTAGCCACATCTTTGCAGAAGTGAGCTAGCCCAGTTGAAAAAGAGCACTAACCTTTCTCCTTAATTTGAGAGTTTTCCAGAGGTCCATTTCCATTTGTGGAATGCCTTAATTGACCCTTCTTGATTGGCACAGTAACATGTGCTTGTTTAACCGGCCACATAAGGAGGGTTAGCGCTTTCATTGATACGAAGAGTAAGGGCAGCCGAGGGACAAGACTAATGAGAAACCAGTAAGTTGCACTTCCTGAAAACAAGGAAAATACTGAGTAATTTGAGGGTTTTTTGAGAATCCGTGCCGCTTAACAAAAGAAGAGAGCTCACAAATCTGCCTTCTTGAGGAACTTTTACCTCCTTGTATAACTGATCATGAGAAGGGGTGTAATAGGGAGTTTGTGTTTCACCAGCATCTTCATCAGATGCCCTTAACATGGCAGCAGAAATTGCGTGACAGGATCCTCTAGGGTGCTGGTCTCTAAATGTTTTTGGTCACGCACTCCTACCAGTAAAAACTTTCTGAGCACACACCCGCACCGTACGTGTCTGTATGTATTTGTAAGTTATGTGTGTGTGCTGTTGAAGTTTTGCTCTTCTCTTTGGGCACCCCAATGTCTTGCGCAACCCCCATGATGCACACACCTCACCTTGAAGGCCACCACTGTAGGGTAATACTCCCTAGTAACCTTTAACAATAATAAGTGAACAGATTTTGGCTGCCCAGGTTTGGAAAGGATGCCTGGTTGATTGCAGAAGCTTTCTTAATTCATGCTCAATTTTATTCCTATTCTACTTTAAACCAGATTTCCTATTTATGTATGCAAAAATAACAATGTTAGTCACCTGTTGATTGGAAGTGAGACAAATCTTCCCTCGTTGGATACCTGTAATTTTGTCATTTTCTTAGCTGAATTTTAAAGGTACCTCAAATGCTTTGAATGAAATTTTTTTCCTTGTAACTTTGCAATCTCTTTTGGTTTACCTGTTGATAGAGCTGTTTCTCTTGCTAGTACTTAGAATGGATGTTGTATGGGAGAAGTCATTAAACACCAAGGGTTAAAAGCTCTGGCAGTTAGAGAATATGTACTTTATCAGATGAGCAGAAAAAGAAATGTCAAGATCTTTTGTCCTTACAAAGGCTGAAGACAGAAGAGCCCTGCTTGGTCATCCAGTCTGTTCCTTCCCAGCACATTACTATTTCAAGCAATATTTATTGTTGGGTTTTTTCATTGGATTCTTTCTGCCTTTAGAGTGATTATTTCAGTTACCTCATATATTGTGAGTAGAAATGTAAGTACTGTATGTTCTCTTACTTTTGAGCTATTTCTGTTCAATTTGGCATGTGGGTGGATCGAAATACACTAACACACCCACCAAGTGCATGTAGATTAAACGTGTTGTGCTGTGAACATGAAAATGCAGTTGTGTAGAGATGATGTGATTCTCCTACTTTCTGAACCTGGAGATCTCTACTACTTTTCTCCACATAGGTACAGTCATCCTCTTAGACTATATGAACCGCAGTCTGAGTCCCACAGCAATCCTTCCTGCCTTGTCTTGCGGAGGCTGTGTCTTGCTGCCTCCTCCCACCCTAAGGCACCCCTTATTAAGGGGCCTGATATCTTTTGACCAGTAAGTAAGCAAGCAAGAGTAATTTACAGAGGCAGGATTGTAAAAATCAGGCTGCCTACTTGCTTTTCAGAACAGGTGGGGATTATTGAGCTGGCAACTTCTCCTGAATCAAACTGTCTTAAGAAACCTTGTCATGTGTGGATGTTCAATGGTGTGCTTCCATGGTGTAGGCAAACACACACTGACTGTGCTGTTCTCCCAGATGGTGGAACACATTTTAGCTCCACTCCAAGCCAGGGTGACCAGCTTATCCTTGGCACCTTGCTGAGCTCAACACTCTCATTCCGCCTGGAGCACAAGCACAGTAAGTTGGAATCTCCTTAAAGTTCAGGCAAAGCAAGAATCCACGTGGACGTATCACACTAGGCAGATTTATCCCAAGGTTAGGATAGATAAGGTTGAAATCAGTGGGAGCTGTAATTGCATATAATTGGAGAGATTCCTAAATATCATATATTATGGTATATATGGTATTTTATGGAGTAATATGTTTCAGAATTTTCTAAAAAAAGAGATGTTTTCAGCAGACAAGAGGCTGCAGGCAGATGATATAATGGAGATCTTACCCACTGTCAGACTTGCAAGCAATCATAAAGAGGAAGCACTCAGAAGATGGAGAATGAAAGTGGGTGTAATGAGGGAGGAAGGAAATAGAGAATTTGAAGAGCTTTTCTATTCCCTTAACTGACTGTGGTTGGACTTGTGTCATACATCTTACAAAAGCTGATGAATGAGGTGGAGACCCAAAATACAGGCTGTGGGCAGTGCTCTGGGAGAGCTACTAATCTATCCTTTGTCCACATTTCATGGTAGAGGCTTGGCTTCTCATCAAGATTTTACCCTCGACAGTGTTGTGGGATTTTCTCATTGCCAGGTCTGCCTAGTAATAAGCCACTTGGAAATTTTTAAGCACCACTCAGTGAGCCACTGCCATTTCTGGCATTCTTCCCTGACCTTCTTAAGAAAATGAGATGACTTTATATATTTTAAAGTTAAAATGCTAAAGACCTAAAAATAGAAGTGAGTTTTGGGAAGGCTTAAGGAGATTTTAAGAGAAAGTGCCACAAAAATTAGAGCCCCTGCGCAAAGATTCATATCCCATCTCTTGTCCTGAAAGGGAGAACATTGATTCACGTATTGAAGGTCTCTGGTACTGGCTGTGCTGAAAGACAAAATGAGAGAACTTGCTATTCTGATCTCAAAAACAATGGACCTCTGTACACTTGGGACACAAATAAATTTGTCCGCGTTTTCTTTGGTGAATGAGGTTTTTGCATTCTGGGTTGTTCTGAGGGGAAGGCCAACATCAGAGACTTTCTGTGATACCCGTGAGAGAATGGGCAGCCTCGTTCTTGGTTCTCCATAGTACATTTCTAGGTACATAAGTAAATATCTGAGTTGTGTAATGTTATACATGGTTTTATAATGTACAGCAGTCACAGAGTATTAGACCAGTAGTGTGGGCAGTAATGTGTGGGTACTCAGCCAAGTACGAAAAGGTTCTTGGGAAGTTGGTGGAAAGCTTTGGTTTAACCTGATGTTGTTTTTTCAATACAGTGGTTAAACAGGATTTCAGATGTTGTAAAACAATTATGAATATTTAATTGGATTAACTTCAAAATGTCAAGTGACTCTGGCTTAAAAAGTCAATGATTAAAAGTAACTTATATTATTTCTAAATTTTGTTCTGAGGGTTGACTGAGATCTACCTTTGGGTTAACTGATACTAAATAGTGTAACTGTGACGGTGCGATTGTGAAGTATTATTATCAGTCACAACTATGAGTAACATGTATCAGATGACAGTGTTTTGGTGCATTGTTGTTTAAGAAAGTAAATATCAAGAAAGAGCATAAGAAGAATAAAAAAATAACAATTCATTATTGTTTCAACTGCTCCTTCAGTGCCAAAATGCAGCTATGTCCTGATTGCACTGCTTCTTCCCAAGTGCTCTGGATTTGCTCTTGAAACAGACTATGAGTATGGAGGAAAAACATGTGACTGTCCTCAGAGCGGTACACAGAAGAAAGCAAATGAGCTTTGTCTCATCTGTTTGAAGGCAAATTAGTGCCATAGAGGCTTATTCTGATTAATGTTGGCATAACTTCAAAGATCAGCAGAACGTGGCTGGTTTTGCTGCAAGAAGGGCTGTGTGTTGAATTGCTCCATGCTGTCACCATGATGCTCGTGTTAATGTCTGCCTCTTGCAGTTGAGAGTACAAGGTCACTAAAGGTTTCTGATTGACACTCAGGAATTAATTTACCATCCTGGTTGTGAACTCTCTCCGTCTCCAACGTAAGGCTTAACAAGAGCATCTCTACTAGTCAGCAAATAGTGCCTGGGACCATTCCTGGACACTGTGGCCAGCTGGCACAGAACAGCCTGCCTCATGGCTGGTAAGGGCTCCCCTTCCCCAAAGCACCCGGCTGCCTGCCAGCACCCGTTCAGGGATAGTCTGGATTACTGCCTCTCCTGAGCCATGACTGAAGATGATTTGGGAGAGTAGTTGTCAGCCCAGGCCAAAAACTTGCTAATGACTGTCCTACCAGTTTAGCAGTGCAGCTGATCACATGCCAGATGCAGGAAGCTGTCCTGACACTGTTTAATTTACTGCTATGGGTGTAGCCAGTATGTGAATGAGACTGAACAAGAGCGACACGCAAAATCTATTCAAGAGGAAGCTTAAAATGCTGGCAGATTGGGATAATTTCTTTCTTACATCTGGAATTCATACTTTCTTACTTCTGACGTAAGTAATGTAAGTAATTCTCTAAGGCCAAAGTTAGGAGATGTTGATTTCTTCTGTAGTAACTTTGCTTTTGGTCTTCCTAGATGACAAAAGCTTGAAAAGATGTGCTTTCCTTAGCGTGCTTTTCTGTTTGCAACGCTTGCCAGCCATACTCAGCTTACTATCGAGCATTTGGTGTTTCTACCAGAGTTGTAGTCCTTGGAAAGAGCTCGTTGTCTGTAGTGTTGTGGCTGGTTGGCAATGCTAGAGAATGCTGGATGGGTGCTTGAAAACTCTTGGATATTTTCTCCTCTCAAGAGGCCAACAATTCCGTCAGGTAGCCAGGTCCTTCTTTGAGCCAACTGCGATGACACCTTTTTGGATGCTAGTGCAACCAACCCCTTCTGTAATTCAGTGTTCTTTTTTTAGTGAATGTAATGGATGGAGATATAGGCTGAGGAGCATCTATCTATCTGTCATATTCAGATATTTTTAGAGCACTGATCTTTGTAATGCTGATCAGCACCAAAAGCATTACATAAGATTAGCATCAAAATATATATATAATGGAAAGTCAGCTCTTAAATTATTTTTAGTGTTGCCCACAAAACTCATACGACTCAGTGCATCATCTTGCCATTGTGCTTTGTCTCTATAGGAATATTTTTTAAGATGAATTTCTCTTTTCTAAGACTTTTCCAACCATGGATCTTCTTGGGATTTCAAATAAGATTGTCAGTCTTTCCACGAAACTGAAACAAACAATTTACCTCTTATCATTCTTCTGTCCAGTTGATATTTGAACTTGTGATTTACGGGTGCAAGATTCCAACTGCTCTTTGCTTTGCTACTGTTGTGTTCTTTGATGCTGCTGCTTGTGTGGCTTCATCTTGTGTGGCCCATAATGTTCTTTCCTATTTGCCACTTGGGGTGAATATCCAGAATTAATACTGCACTATGAAACACCTCCAATCTACTAGCTAGCCATTTAGAATGGGTTGTAGTAGACTGTTGAGGTGATTTTTTTGTGTTTGAAGAGGCAGACTGTGTGAAAACAGACCAGATTCTTATTGCAGCATCCTAGAAAAAGTATTTTTGTCTTTCAGGTTTTCTAAGTTGATTCTTTCCTTGGAATGTGTTTAAAAACTAGTTTGAAATTCCTGAGGTTTAAAATCAATCTCAACTTTCTGCCCATCCATCCCATCAGTATAACTGGTTTTGATATTGTAGAAAATAAGTCTTGATTTTTTCCCCCCCGGTTTCTTTCTTTGTTGGTTTATGGTCCATCTGATAGATACGATAGTCAATAGAAAACAGTCTGCTCCTTGGCTTTGGGGGTGTAGTTTTGAAAGAGTAATTCTATCAGGCCAAGACTTCACAGGTTTGGCAGAATCTCTCTTACTGAGATTACAATTAAATATGCTCTGATTGATAAGAACAATCTCTTAATTTATGAATGCTTCTCGTTGGTTTGCAAACCTCGTTGCAATACAGAATGAGGAAAGAAAATGCTAGAATGCCAGGTGGAATAGAAAAACAACAATTAATTCAGATTAAAGCTCTGAACTGAGAAGAGAGACAGCTTTTTTACCAGGAATTTTCGTAATGTCATTTGTAGAAGAAAAAGTGTCTGTCATGCTTGATGAAGGCAACAAAGATTTAAATAAGCTGTTTTCAGTGGGTTGTTTAGATGATAAGCAATACGAGTGGCATATTTTTGTCCAGAATCTAAAGAGCTAAGCATTTTATAACTGATCCAGAGACTATATTGGAACGTCTAGGCTCAGTCAGTGAAATTGTTAAGAAAGGCAGGATTTCAAAGGGAAAAGGGATTTAAAAGATGAAGTATTACAATGATAAACCATTTGGATGAGGAGGATCAGTTCTGAGTTTTCACTGAGTATTCATAGAGATTGGAATTTTTTGATGATGAGGAAAAGGCAGAGAGGAGCTGCTCTGGGGTTGGGTTGGTTTAGTTGTATTTATTCTTCAGGAGAAATGTACTTACCATAAACTTTGCTCATTTAGTTTATACAAGTTATCAAAATGAAATATATTCTAGTAACAATAAAATGGAAGTAAGCTGCATCTCCGTTAGGGTATTTAGTGATGTTTACTGACATAAGTACGTGGTGTGGGCTATCTGCCTTTGTGCTTTTTTTGTCCACCCATCCTTTTATCTGAAATAGCTAAATTTAGCTAGCTGAGTAATTCAACAAAGTAGGGGAGAACAGAGTGGAGAGGGAGAGAGAAAAGATTTCCTCAAATCAGATTCTTCCAGTGGAAGGAAAATACTGTTCACGCACTGGAAATTTGGCACCAGATTTAATTCCAGCAAATTTATGGAACCTGTGATGGTTTTGAATTGAAAAGCATGATGAATGATCATTGTGATGGCATAAAGTGAATTTCTGATTGCTATTTTTATGATGTGATCTTATAGGGATTAATCTATGTCTTGTATTAGATGGCGTTACATTGAATTGTGAGCTTTCATTTGCAGGTGAGTCACTGTTCAGGACATAGTCCAACAATGAGATTTGTCTGACAGTTCCAGGGAAATGTATCTAGTCCTCCTGTCTAAATGTCAAATACAGTGAGCTTCAGATGGAAACATGAAATGGAATCAGCTCACAAATTGTCAAGAACACTAGTGAAATGATGCTTTGAGAAAGGTTTGCGGTAAATAATGGCTCAGTTACAATGTCATAAGTAATGTGAAAGGTTGTGTTCTCACTTCTTTTTGAAATACATGGATTAATTTTACCAGTACCTTGAAGATGTGGTGTTGCTGTCATTGAGAACTTGTATCTGTGCTATTTAAATGAGAGAACCCCAAAACATGAATTCAGTACTTGGCACATTAAAGGAATTCCATAGTAAGTGTTTAAATAGAAGATGTGGGAGGCCATTGTATATTAAATAATTTCAGAACAATTACTGTTTCACTGCACAGTAATAAAAGCTAAGCATAGCAGTAGGTCTAATTTAAAAATAATGAGAAGTCAACTAAGGCTTCATGATTACTTTTTTATTGATGGCAATATCACAAGAGTTTTTTTTAAACTGCCTCTCAGAAGGTACTTACATTGACCAGACAATACTGAGCGATGTCTGGCTGATAAGTCCCTTCAAAAGCATTTAAACTTCAAAATGGAATTAAAATTAGGAGGAGAAATTTGCAATAAAGAAAGAAGTTCACGGAGCATTTTCTTCATTCCCATGTTGTTTTTTGCTAGTTGGATCGTGACTCACATAACAAACATGTGATTTTGCTGGGTTGGGTTTTTTTCCTTAAGAGATACTGGCTAAACTCCAGATCAAATCATCCAAGCATAGAAGGCCATTTTTCAGAGCACTCTGGATTTCTCTTGGACTTACAGGGACGGTGCTTGAAAGACATATTTAGATCTAGCATGTAATTTTGCTAGCAGGCAGAGAGAGAGCAGGATCTCACAGTCCTTAGAGTGTTTCATACCAGATAAACTTCGGTGATACAGAAATTGATTTGGCTAAAGGTGTTTTGGTATGGTAGAGGCTTTGGAACTTTGCAATTTTGGAGCAACTCTTCTGAGAGCTGGGCAGTGTAAAGCTCATTTGTAGCCTCGCACAGGGCAGAAGGAGTCTGATTTCAACATCTGGACTTGATATGGAAAAAGGCAGATAGCTATTAAATAAGTTGGTTGTATTTTCTATGCGTAGGTGACTTATCACCCTATCACATATTGCCTATCTTGTGTGACTTGGGGTAGCATGTCTGTTCCTTACCTCTGGAGGTGCATTCTCAGTAGCTGGCTGGGATCAGCAGTGATTTGGATGACATAGAAAATGTGACTCATTCAGTCATTAATTTGGCAAGAATGAAAAATTCAGTAAATGATTACAGTCAGAGCTATTAGGACCGACAGACATTGTCCTTGAAATTCTCTTCATACTTAAGTCAGCTGGATAAACCTGAGTTTTAAAAAATGTCACACTGAAGGGTCACCATTTTTGGAAGTTGAGAAATAATGCAGACTGCTTCAGGTTTAGAATTCTCTGAGATACTTTTAAAGGAACTGGTTTTAGGTGCTTTCTGATAGCAGAGTTCTTTCAAAGCATCTCATGATGTAAGAACCATGAACCATTACCTGGTTTTGGTTATTTGCACATTACTTTTCTTCTCAGATGACTGCAAGACTTGGAGATACAGCCTGTCTTTTCTGTTGCAGAAAGACCATTTTCCTTCAGTTTCTTCTGTTTTTGAAAATATTGAGAAATTAAAAACCTCAAACCAAAACAAATACCCCTGAGGGTACAGTTCAGTGATTGCTCTCGTTGCAGCATGAATAGTATGAGCACTATGTTCAGTCTTTTTTCTTGGTCAAGGACTTAAGAGCCCCGTCAAATTTTTCTTCCCAAAATAATGATTGTTTTCGATAAGATTTTGGATCTGTTCACCATAGAACTCCTTTTTCCATGCTCCTAAGACAAAATCTGTGTTGTTCTGAGGGAGCTAAAAAAACCAGAAGTTACATTGTGAATGCCATCCTTTCCTCTCGTTTTGAAAGGTTTCTTCTTAAAACAGTTGCAAGTCAACATAAATTCTTATTTATTATTTGCTCTTAAATTTTGGTAGCTTCCTTTTAAAGCAGAACATTTACTTTTATTGATCCTCATCAGTCAAGTGCTTTACTTGCCCCAACATGTTCATTCAAGTCTGACACTTTGAACCTCTAAATCATGTCTCTTCTTTTTGTCAGTTGTCCTGCAAGTCCTGTGTAAGTAAGTAATAAATTGGGTGCCATACATAGCTAGTCCAGCTCCAATTGTTGTGTGTTTGTCTGCTAAATGGTGTCATAGTTTTACAAAATGTAGCAAACAATTCTAGTAAACTTTTTCTAAGGTGGAAAGTGATTGTAAAAGTCTTTTTCTGCTGTATGGAAAATATTAAACCTAATAGTAAATCATCCCAATTATTTGTAGCTTATTGGAGAGATCCCAGGCCATGCCCTGTTGGCTCGAAGCTCTGTAAATTGATTCTGTGCTTTATAATAAGTTGTTATGATCAGGCAGGAGGCCAAGTACCAGATGGACTGATTGCTTTCTGCCAGAGGTGTGGCCACATCAGCTGCCTCTAGTTGGAATGTATTTATTCCTGAAAATGTCAGCTTGGCAACTGGAATTCAGTTTGTGGTATCAAAACACGTTAGTCTCGTGATCCCAGCGTTAGAGCAAATGCTTTGCTCAGAGGCACCTCTTCAGTCTGGTTTTGATTGAAGATCTCTGTACTCATAAATTATGATGCTGTTTCCCGATGTTTAGCGAGTGGGTTTGCCAAGGCTATTTTAGAGTAGTGAAAAATAAAGGGAGTTTTCCAAAACTGTCAACCAGGATGCCCACAAGATCTTAATTACTTGGTGTGAAGCTGAGCTTTTTCACATAGTGTTTCGTCTGTGAAGGGAATGGTGGCAACCCAGCTCACAAATGCACATCTCCTCGGAGCTGCCACTTGTTGAAAGGGACGTTTGTCTCCTTGAAACACTAAACACATTCTAGGAAAAGATGTATCAGTAGTCTGAGCTTTCTACAAGAAAAATGCATCTTTTATAACCCAAGGGAGAAGTGATTATTTGATTCACATCCTAATCTAAATTCATGGTGAAAACAAGAATTTAATCCAAAGCAATCTTATTGTAGTGCATCTGTCAATGTGTGAGATGTGATGCCTTTTTTGGTGTATCAGCTTCTACAAATGTCTTTTTTGGTTCAGTAAACTACCCCATTTACTACATGGTCCTCAGATTCTATTGAGTTAGATTTAAAATGTCTTCTAGGCAGCTTCTCCAACTAGTCAGCTACAGATCTACTCACTCCGCTCTCTTCCTCACTAGCATCTCATGTTGTCAGTGTGTGGTAGCTCATGTTGGCAAAGGGAGCTCATACTGACTTGGCCCCCTCACTGTAGAATTGCTGCTTGTTGGGGAGTGAGGTGCCTGAGCTGCCTTGGCTAGCACCCATGAAATTGCAGTAAACAGGCTTTGACCTAAAAATGGAAACTATCTACCCAGCTAAAGCGCAGTCTCAGAAATCAACTGCTGTACTTCGTGACACAGGAAAGCAAAGCAGTGACAGACCTTGTACTGCTCCTTCAGGTCTGACTTCAGCATAGTTTCTTCTCTGATTTCTTTTCAGCTAGCAGCATCAAACCAGACTAATTCCCAGATGACTGATGGATCCCTGGGGATATAAGATCTGGTCCTTCAGCTACACTTGTAGCTGTTGCTTACCTAAAATAGATTCTGATCTGGAATGAAGTCACTGCTTCTGTCATCCCTATTTCTGCTTAGCATAAATTGATTCTCTTGGCCTTCTGCATTTCTGGATAAAGCGAAGTGATTAAAAAGGCATCTCTAGTGCTCTCATCAAAAAGAAGACCCTTGGATTGTGTCTTTCAGCTGAGTTGATGTGGCGGCTTCACACGTATTTGATTTAAACCTATTTACGTAGTACAGTCCCCAGAGGGCAAATAACAGAGGAAGAGGTACATTACCACAAGGCTTCAATGCATAAGCTGCATCCAGCAGAGAACTTGCTATGGAAATGAGAGTGATGACTGTGAACTGTAATAAAACCTGGATTATTAAAAAAAATTAATGGGAGGGATGCTCCCATTAATGCTCTGCACTGGTGAGACCTCACCTGGAGTATTGTGTCCAGTTCTGGGCTCCTCAGTTCAAGAGGGATGTGGAGCTGCTGAAGAGAGTTCAGCGCAGGGCAACGAAGATGATAAAGGAGGTGGAGCATCTCCCTTCTGAGGAGAGGCTGAGGGAGCTGGGTGTCTTTATCTTGGAGAAGAGGAGACTGAGGGGTGACCTCATTAATGTCTACAAATATTTGAGAGGTGGGTGTCAGGAGGATGGAACTGGGCTGTTCTCGGTGTCATGTAGTGATAGGACGAGGGGCAATGGTTGTAAGCTGGAACATAGGAGGTTCCACATCAACCTGAGAAGGAACTTCTTCATGGTGAGGGTGACAGAGCACTGGAACAGGCTGCCCAGGGGGGTTGTGGAGTCTCCTTCACTGGAGATATTCAAGACCTGCCTGGATATGTTCCTGTGTGACTTGGTTTAGGTGATCCTGCTGTTGCAGAGGGATTGGACTAGATGATCTTTCGAGGTCCCTTCCAATCCGTAATGATTCTATGATTTGTGTCTAAAGTAAATGGGCCGTAAGGATGGTTCAGTGGAACCAGGGAGAAACAATGGTTGCATTTTCCTACCTGCATGCATGATGACAGAGGTCAAGAATTCAACCTGTACAGTACTTTAAAAAGGTGGTGGTGGTGGGGAAAAGTTACTGGGGTATGGGTCATATGGGCAGAAGGGTGTTTCTCTGCAGAGCAGTTTTGTTATTAAGCTGTGAAGTTGTAAGTGTGAGAAGCAGAAGTCTTAAAACCAGTTTGGTCTGTCAAACAGAGATACCAGGCAGGAGATGGATGTGTGTGTAGCTCACATAGGTGTTCTTCTCCAGAAGGCAAGAAGATGCTGAGATTGTACACTTGTCAGATACTCTGAAGATGCCTTCTGATGTCGAATCATTGAAGATATGTTGGAAAAGCTTTTTCCATCTGCAAATGCCTTAGAAATCTATTTATTCTGAAACAGTGCCTAAATGTGAAGAAAGGGAAATGAACGAATATTGTCACTGTAGGTCGGTGGCTAAGTTTGAGTTCCAGTGCATTTGCAAGAACTTGTCTAAAATGTCATTACCCGCAGTGCTGGCAAATGCTAGATGATTTTGCTCGTGTGCTGTCTGTGTTTATGTTGAGTGAAAGCTGTGGGAAGTACAGGTAGTAAAGATCTACTGTTTCCCATAACTTTAACATGTTGATGTTATGCTTGTTCCTTTTGTTGCTGAACCATTGTTACTGTGTACTTCTGCTTTAGTTAGGAGCTTTGTGTAGCACCTATGACTACGTTGAAAGACACACTTCGTGGAAGTCTCTTGATGATTTGTTCAATGAATTGAATGTGTTTTTGTTGAGAGACTTCTGGAACTAGACATCTTCAGGAGTTTCCTGGAGGATTTTGTATCCTAAATTATTGAAAATTGTGTCTCAGTAGAGCCTGCTGTTAATAGCTATTCTTGCTATAATATTTAGACATACTTCTAGAATTCACATAGCCTTTTTTCGCTTCTCCGTACTTCTGCAGCTTTTAGTGCACAAGAAAATGTCCTTTTGTTCCTCAACTGCAATTTATTTTACTTTACATTATAAACATATGCTGTGGTGTCCTCGTGGAACTGATTTTTAGTTAATTACTATTTATTTATCACCTTGTACCTGTGATTTCTTTGGCAATGATAAAAAAATGCATGCTTTGTGGAGTTTAAATATCAAGAATTACCAGCTCTTTGTTTTTCTGAAAGATTTGTGAATATAACTAGTCTTAATGGCAGGTCTTGCCGTTCTCTTTTCCTGTTCATTTACACTAATATATACCAACATGGAAGGCATCTGGATGAAAACACAGATTTTAAGGAGAGGCTTGAATGGTTGTTAGAAGTAGACTGAAATGCACGCTCTTTTCAGTTCTGCTGCTGCACCCTTGTGCAGGTGACTTCACCCAACTCAGGTTACAAAGCTGGTGTGATGCTGGGACTCAGCAACTCCAAGAGGTTGCTGTGGTTTGAGAGCCAAGACAGCAGTCACTCGTGGTTTGAGTTCTGTTGTTCAATTTGTGTTACCTACAGATAGAAACCATACGAATTAAGAGAAGAGACAAGTGGAAGACTGCTGCTGAAGGCCTGCAGCTTTCTGCCCTAGTCTAAGTTTAGTCAAGTGTAATTTCAGCTGCCCTGTTCAGAGTTGTTGCTGTTCTAACAATGTCTGCAATTGTTGCAGCTGTGCACCCAAGGCGATGCCAGTCAGGTGATTGGACCACTCACAGAGGGACAGAGGAGGAACGTGGCTGTGGTGAATTCCCTGTACAAACTGCACCAGTCTGTACTGAAGGTAGGCTTTCTTTTGGATTTCTCATCCTGCCACAGTGTTAACTTTGTTCTACAAAACGCATATTCTCCCACTAGCTCAGAAGGGCTCTGGCAAGTGCAGCCCTGGTTTTGAATTAAGAGCTGCACCTTGCATGTGTACAACTCTTGGAGACTTGGTTGGCCCTCATAGGAACTGCTGTGTCACAAGGTGTCAGTAATAGGACTGAAAATGTGTTTGTAGAGAATAGTCACGTCTTGCATGTGCTGTTCTGTGAGCCTAAACAATTGAACTCTCTCTGTTCTCTTTTGCCAAGTAAGCTCTGTATTTGTACTGGTCAGACCGACAGCTCTGGTGTGTGTCTGTCCCAGCCCAAGCCTGCCTTTCTCAGAAGACCCTCATTACTTTCCAAATGGAAAGGGGGCAGGAAAGGATGAAATCAAGAAGAGCAACACTTCACAGATATCTCTGTGCCTTATTGCTGCGAGCAAAGTCCGGCCTGGAAATGTTTGCAGGTCTAAGCAAGTTAAGAATACTTTGAATTTACAGGCTTAGTGATGCCAGTGGTTGCACTGCGTCTGTAAATGAAGGCAAATAGGTGTAGTGCTAGTTAATTGTGTTAGCCTGATGGGGAAAAAGATCGTGAGTATCCCTGGCTATGGGTATGTTTAAAAAGTGTTAAAAAATGCAAAAAAACCCTATAAAATCTGCTTGAATTTTGCAAACAGATGGTAGATCAACTGCTTTCTCTGATGTTTTTAGTAATGAACTTCATGTGCCTTACTGTTGGAGGGAGATCTGATATGATTCAGTCTTTGAATTCAGTAATTATCTGGCCTAAAAATACTATTGTATAGCATGTTCCTAACTGTAAGGTTCATGCCTGGACCTTCAATTGTAATGTTGTTGTAGCTGTACACAAACAGCTATTTAGCGTGTGGTGGTGTTGCACTACAGTAGTTGTAATACTGGGAAAGAACAACCATTCTTTCAAATGTTTTCCACAGAGCTGCTTGTACAGCTCTTTATAAATTCTACACTTGGCAGTGGGAGAATGCACCACTTATTTTTATTCTGGTTCTGTTAACCCTTCAGCTAAATTTCAGTTGAACTCCATTGAATTGTTTGTTTGCCAAGGCAGAAGCAGAGTCCACAGGACATTTGAGAGAAAAGGACTGAAACTGAAGCATTGAAAATTGTCTGTTATAAAACTCATTTAGTAGTTGTCTGTACCTAGGTATAACTCAGCGTGGTTTTAAATGGAATTGTGTTTTCTAACAATTTGTTGAATGTTGGTTATTAACAATTCTTGTAAAATTTTCAGGTCATTACCAGTCAGAGCTCCTTTCCAGCAGCTGCTGAGCAGACAGTCACAACTGCCTTAAAGGTAATTGAATGTCCATATGCTGTGGGGATTGGGCTGAGTTTTGCTTCGCACACTGTACTTAAAACAGGCACTTACTTTCCCAGTAATTATTTTGTGTTGGTATATGTTAGCCAAAGGTATAAAAATATTCTGACACTTACGTTGTATCGGCATCTACGTGTGTGCTGCATGTGCCAGATTGCCACATTCGAGATACTCTGCTCATGGTTGGGACCCAGATACCATCTGACTGAAAAGAGATGTCTTTTGCTGCTGCATTCACACAGCAGTAACCAGATCCCTCTTAACACCTTTTCCCTTCCGATGCACGTACCAAAGTACTGTTTTTATGCTACCTGGTGCTTTTCTGGGGGATGGTGTCCAGCCCAAAGCACTCTGCGATGGGGCTGGCCGGGCAGCCCCCTGGGGATGACAGCCATCCACCTCCATCTGCCTGTGCACTGATCCAGGGAGGGGTTGTGTGCAGAGGAATGAAGGGCATCTTGCATGTCTGGGGAATGAGCAGCTGAATGAAGTGTGTGCACGGAAACATGTGCAGTTACAAACCACAAATGCCAGATCACTGTGCACCTTTTTTACAGAGGAGTAGTTAACAGCCTTATTTCTGTACTTGATCAATCAAATCAATTAAAGAGATATTATCTTTTCCTTCTGTCCTTCTAGTTAGTAAATAATAGAATAATAGCAAGCACTGTTGAACTGTTTGGCAAGGTATTTTTGAGGTGTCAAAATGCAGTTGCTTCTGGTTTCTGTTTCTGTACATCTGCCTTTTCCTTGTTCTATTTTAGGTAGTCCATGATCTGATGGGTAGTGCTGTTCAACCGTTACTGAACTCTGTAGGAGATTCAGTAGAGGCTATTATCATCACTATGCACCAGGAAGATTTTTCTGGGTAACTAGAAATATTTTTTATATTTATCGTTGCATAATAGATTGTTATTGCCACAGTGCCCTTGGAGCAAGAGCAGTTGTTTGTTGTGGGGAAGGCAGTGCTTTATGGTCGATAAACACGGAAAGCCAAATTACACCTATCCATTCAAACACATTAATCAGGTAGCAGCTGTCTTCTTCCTCTTTTATTTTAATATCTGTGGAGTAAAATTCATTTTAAATAGAAAAACAAAGCGAAGCAGGTGCCATTTTTGTGCTTAAAAACACGTTTTGCTTTCAAAACTTACTTTTGTGGACAGTCTTCAGATCTACCAATATTCTTGTTTCTCAAAATAAAATGTATAACCTCTGATTCAAAATTACATAGAAAATTTTCTGAAATATTGCTTGAAAGCTCAGATTTAGTGTGTTATGCTATTTTCTCGTGGTATTTTAATTAACTTTTGCAGCATTCCTTATCTGCAAATATCTTCAGTCCTATCTATAATTCAGACTTCCTTCCTAGGAGTTATTTTGGTTGTTATCTCTGCTCTGACATTGCTTATGTCAGCATCAGATGTCCTGTTTTCAGTCTTGGAAATTCACTGGAAAGGGTGTGTTTACAGAGGTGTTTAACATCTTACTTTGGGCTTTTTTTTGAAAAAAGGAGTATTTTACCCTCTCCTTTTGCCCCCACTAGCAGAATATCTCTCTGGGTGGATTAAATGATTCCAGCCAAAGGCTAATTTTTGTTAGATGACCCATATGCTCAGGTTCCTGAATCTGAAATAACTCTTTTGCCTGACTGTGATTCAAAGAAAGGGAGAGGTGATGGATTTTTGTGTCCTGTAGCTTCTCTGCTGCTTCTATGATAATTAGATTTGACTTTATAATCCTGGGTTTAGAGGAATCTAGGAAACGTAATTCTTCAGAGAACAGGTTTTGGATACACTAAGCTAGTAATGATATGACTTTCACTTGTATTTTTTGATCCATTATTAGACTTTCTAATCAATGACTGGGACATTTTAGGGGCTGGATTTAAGGTTTAGGCTCCAAGCTGGTGGAGGTTCTGCAAGTTGGGTAGGAGTGGGTTGGTTATCTTACTGGGATGGGAATGGCTGATAAAGATTTCTTTTTTTTTACTGTAGCTTCAGAGAGAGTTACATGGTCTTTATTCTGAGTATAAATGAGAATCTGCAATTCATGCCATGACTTCATGGGGTAGGGAAAAAATGTTAAGAATCAAATAGGTTTTGGTTGTGTTTTAAAGATTAATTTAGCTGTCCCCATTTCTTTTTTTCTTTTCTTTTTTAGATCATTATCCAGCTCAGGAAAACCAGATGTCCCTTGTTCTCTGTACATGAAAGAGCTACAGGGTTTTATAGCAAGAGTCATGAGCGACTACTTCAGACATTTTGAGTGTTTTGACTTTATCTTTGATAACACTGAAGCCATGGCTCAAAGAGCAATTGAACTTTTCATTCGCAATGCCAGTCTAATAAGGCCCCTTGGTGAAGGTGGGAAGATGCGGCTTGCGGTGGATTTTGCACAGGTACCCTTCATACTGATTTCTGCTCTTTCACTGGGCTGACTGAAAACTGTCAATATTTTTGTCCCCATCAAAGTGTAAGCAGGCAGTTAAGGAGATTGGTGCCTTCTAGTTCTGCACATCCTCTGGTGAGATACTGCATTCTGAGAAGTGCATCCATGAAGTAGTTGGAGATCCCTTGTCATTGTAAGGCACATTGAGGGAGGTCTGGCAACTTCCTGTCAAGTGACTGCTGCATTTAAATTCAGCTGAGTCTTGACGTTTTGTCCCACTTGTCTGTCATCTTCAGTGTGTCCATCGTTTGCCACCATTCTTTCTTTTCTACCAGAATGTTTTGTTGCTGTTTTAGTGGCTTTGTATATCACAGTGCCTGCAGTGGGTAATCACTAACTCAGCTGCCTCTCAATGCAAGCTAAAGAGATACCAATACCCTGTGAAAAAACTGCCCGTTTAGTAGTAGAAGGGCAGTTTCCTTGTGAGATGCTCCTTTGTGACCTGACTTACCTGCCTTTCAGCTTTACCTAGATCTTGGACTAGACTAAAACAAAAAACAGATTACCAGATTAATATCCACTACTTATCCACGTTATCTGTTGTATTCAGATGTACTTTGTCAATGCTAACACTTTATGATTAACTTGCCAAAAAATACAGGCGTCTACTAGATTGGTCTGAGAGCCCCAGTTACTGTTATCCCAGCAGAAAACTGGGAATTGGCACTGTCTGCATGCCAAGTGCTCCTTTTGTCTGGTAGGTAACTGAGGTGGGAGAGGAAGGCAGGGAGAGAGGAATCACTGACATCTCTGCTCCTGCTTGTGGCTGCTTTGCATCATTTGCCTGTGAGTCACATACTCCTGAGTAAAGTTACTTAATTCATTACTCAAAAGTAGCAAATCAGGCTTCATCCACAGAAGTTAAGGGGAAGTTTTCAATTGCTTTCAGTGAGAAGGTTCTGTTCCCGTCTCTATTTTGAAGATAATGGCATAAAATTGGAGAAAAAGAAAAAAAGGATGCTTGACTCCTCCTCTGGAAGGAATGTAGCTAATTTTTATAGCTTTTGCTGCAGTCCTGTTGTGGTTTAACCCCAGCAGGCAACTAAGCACCACACAGCCACAGGATTACTCACAGTGGGATAGACCAGGCAATCAGCAAAAATCAAGTAAAACTCATGGGTTGAGGAAAAGGCAGTCTAACAGAACACAAAGGGAAGAAAATAGAATCATAGAATCATTAGGGATTGGGAGGGACCTCGAAAGATTATCTAGTCCAATCCCCCTGACACAGCAGGATCACTTAGACCAAGTTACAGAGGAACACATCCAGGCGGGTTTTAAATGTCTCCAGAGGAGACTCCACAACACTCCTAGGCAGCCTGTTCCAGGCCTCTGTCACCTTCACTGTGAAGAAGTTCCTTCTCAGGTTGATGTGGAACCTCCTATGTTCCAGCCTACAACCACTGCCCCTTGTCCTATCACCAGATAACACTGAGCAGAGCCTGGCTCCATCCTCCTGACACCCACCCTTCACATATTTATCAACATTAATGAGGTCACCCCTCAGTCTCCTCCAAGCTAAAGAAACCCAGCTCCCTCAGCCTTTGCTCATAAGGGAGATGCTCCACTTCCTTCATCATCTTCATTGCTCTACGCTGGACTCCCTCCAGCAGCTCTGTGTCCTTGAACTGAGGAGCCCAGAACTGGACACAATGCTCCTGATGTGGTCTCACTACGGCAGAGTAGAGGGGGAGAAGGACTTCTCCCGATCTGCTAACCACCGCCCTTCTGATCCACCCCAGGATGCTGTTGGCCCTCTTGGCCACAAGAGCACACTGCTGGCTCATGGTCATCCAGCTGTCCACCAGGACCCCCAGGTCCCTTTCTCTTATGCTGCTCTGTAACAGGTCAGTCCCCAACCTATACTGGTACCTGGGGTTTTTCTTGCCCAGATCTAAGACTCTACACTTACCCTTGTTATAGTTGATTAAATTTCTCCCTACCCAGCTCTCCAGCCTGTCCAGGTCTTGCTGAATGGCAGCACAGTCTGCAGGGGTGTCGGCGACACCACCCAGCTTTGTGTCATCAGCAAACTTGCTGACAGTGCATGCCAATCTCTCATCCAAGTCATCAATGAATAGATTGAACAGTGCTGGTCCCAGTACTGACCCTTGGTGGATTCCATTAGATACCGGCCTCCAACTAGAAAATAATGATGGTGGTCATAATAACAAAACCAATAGCAACAGAATTAGTATATGGAAATCAGGTCATGTGTAATAGTTGTTCACCACTCACTGACCAGTTCCCCAGTTAGTTCCTGAGCAGCATGCCAGTTTCCCCCCAGTTTATATTCTGGATATAGTATCCTATGGTATGAAATATTTCTTTGGCTGCTTTGATTCAGCTCTCCTGTCTGTTTCCCCTCCCAATTTCTTGTGCCCCTCCAGCCTTCTCATTGACAGGGCATGAGAAGATGACTTAGTGTAAGCAGTACTCAGCAACAGCTAAAACATGAGCATGTTATTAACATTATTCTCAACCTAAATCCAAAACACAGCAGTGCACCAGCTACTAGGAAGAAAATAACTCTGTCCAAGATGAAAGCAGGACAAGTACTTACATCAGTTGTGTGAATTTAGGAAATAGCTTCATATAATTCTTAGAATCATAAAATCATTAGGGACTGGAAGTGACCTCGAAAGATCATCTAGTCCATTCCCCCTGCCACAGCAGGATCACCTAGATCAAGTCACACAGGAACATGTCCAGGTGGGTTTTAAATGTCTCCAGAGAAGGAGACTCCACAGCCCTCATAAAGAGCATCTGATTTAAGCACCTACTACAGTAATACTAAAAATTATCTGTGGTACCTGTATTAACCAGTCATTAGTGTCATGCTGATACTTAAGAGAGTTGCCTTTTAATTGAAATATGAAGATGTATTTTCATTTGAGCGCTAACTTCTGCAGGGACAGCTGTGTGAAGATAAGTGTTCCCATTTTTCTTCCTTGGCACTGTTGAAAAATCAAGATGTTTTGAACTCATTCTTGTCTCTTGCCTTTAACTGTTGCTGCACCTGGGGTTTACTCATCTCGTCTGTATATTTTATATATACTCATCACTGTGTAGTTTTTGGCTTACTGAAAAATGGGCTTAATATAAGAGCTGTCTGGCTCCAAGCAGCCCCACACAGCCACCTCAGCGCTCACTCGCTCACTCTGCCTTTGGGTGTTTCTGCAGAGAGCTCCTTAGGCTGTGAGGGGCTGCACAGGGGCTGTAGTGTCCAAAATGGCCTGAACACTGAATCATTGAATCCTAGAATGGCTTAGGTTGGAAGGAACCTTAGAGATCATCTAGCTTAAACCCCTCTGCCATGAGTAGGAACACCTCTCGCTAGACCAGGTTGCCCATAGCCACCTCTAACCTGCCCTTGAACCTTTCCAGGGAATGGCATACACAACAGAATCACAGAATCATCACGGCTGGAAAGGACCTCCAGGGTCATTTCTCCTCGTATCTAACCGCTAGACCATATCCCTAAGCACCGCGTCCACCCGTTCCTTAAACACCTCCAGGGATGGTGACACCACCACCTCCCTGGGCAATCCATTCCAGTACCTAACCAGCCTCTCAGTAAAGAATTTCCTTCTAATATCCAATCTAAACCTCCCCTGATGCAACTTAAGGCCATTTCCCCTCGTCCTATCATCACTAATTGGAGAGAAGAGCCCAACACCAGCCTTGCTACAACCTCCTTTAAGGTAGTTGTAGAGGGCAATAAGGTCCCTTCTCAGTCCTCTTCTCCAGACTAAACAACCCCAGCTCCCTCAGCCTCTCCTCCCTGGGCAACCTGCTCCAGTGCCTCAGCACCCTTACAGGGCAGAATTTCTTCCTAAGAACTAATCTAAACCACTTTTAGCATGAAATTCCCCCATGTTCTTTCGAATTCCCCCTTGTCCTATCCCCAGAGTCACTCATACAAAAGTCCCTTTCCAGCTTTCCTGTGGGCCTGTCCTGTTGCTGGAGAAAACAGAAAAAACCCCAAAACTATGTGTCTCCACAGGCTGCCTTTTATCTGTGAGTTTTGGGGTGTGTCTGCCCCACTGTGAGCTTGGGGCACATGCCTGTGATGGCAACTCTTGGTAGCCCCAAGGCTGTAGTTGTTCTGACCTGGTTAGGAGTCTGGAGCCCGTTTGCCAAAGTGTGACTGTAATCTTGAACAGGGGCTCGTGTCACCATTGTGCTCCCATTCACATGGTATTTGTCTTGACTGAGGAGAAGACTTGATTCCTTCAAAGAGAAGGAGAGGTTTCTGCTGCTTTGGGCTGAGGAGAGCGGGGAGCAGCTATTTAGCTCGGCTGCTGCTTTGATGAGAAGGAGAAACTTTTCCAAATGCTGTGTGCAGGATTTGTTTCAGTCTCAGGCACTGCATTATTGGACTGGAGCTAAACCCGAAGGGAAGGACCTGACTGGAAAGACACTGTGTGTGTAGGAGGAGGTTTGTTTATAAGAGACTTTATTCATGCTCTGTCTCGTCGTATCATTTTGAAAATTCTCTACTCATAAAGTACAGAACTGATTTTTGAGATCTGAACCCTCTTTTGCTGTTCTGGATGGACATGGATGCAAAAGATCTGGGCAGAAGACTGTTCAGAGGCTTTGGTTAATTTGAGGTCCTATTACAAACACACGCAGTGAGTCAAATAACTGTGAATGTCTTGTGTGCTTGTGCACATTTCTTCCAGGGCACTCCGAGTCAGAGTTACTTCCAGCTGCCTTGTAGTCAGCAGAGTGTTTTGGCTGAGAGTCAGAGCTGAAAAGTTTTGCACAGGAAACATGTTTAAGTTGCCTCAAAACAACAGGTGTCCATACAGAAGGAGGAAAACTGTGGCTTCAGGTTCTCTTCATTTGGAACTGGGTTTGGCGAAGTGCACAACAGCCTTGGGTAAAACTCAGCTGCTTACAGAGTTAGGAAATCCTGCTGTGATTGTGGTAGATTCTCTGTCTTACCCTGTTCTCAGGGTTGGTGTTGCATCTTGCTGTCAGGTGCATGACAGCAGTAAGGATAGGTGTGTGCTAGTGTGGCAGCTCTAAGCAGAGGTCTGATAGGGTTGACATGCACCTGATAATCATTAATAGGATTTCATTAAGATCAGTGCGTTCAGGAACACACACACTGGAAGCCCTAGAGAATATCTGCAGTGTGACAAGGTTGTTGTTGCATGTTGTGCTCTTCCTTGGGACTCTCATTTGAAAGATTTCCAGTCTATGGGCTGAATTTGCTTCTTTTCGTGTTCTTGGTTTTTATGCAGGCGATTGCACAAGATTACTTTTCAGTTCACTCCTGTGAATTCCTGGACCAGTTTGTTTTAATTTGTTTTGATATTTTTAAGTTGGCCATCGTTCCATATTCACCAATCTAATACCAGATTTCACTTTTTAATTTAGTGATGGACTGAAGCAGTATTCCATCCTCCTTGAGGCAAGCAAGCCCTGAAGTTTTTTGAAACATTAGTTTCTGGGGGGTACCAGTTCTTCTCTGGAGAACCTTTTACCTTGGCTAGTATTCAAAGTTGTTGCAGCACTTACACTTAGGCAGCTTCTGGGCTTGGTGGCTTGTAGGTCAGGCCTTCCTAAAGCCCAGTGGAAGGGTAGGACAATGCTGCTAAGAAAGAAATACAAGCACAAGCAGTTGAGAAATTTATCAGAAGAAATTAGGAATCTGCTGTAACATTTGGCATGGAAATACTTGGCACGTCTGCTACGTAAACTTTGTGCGTTGACAGAGAATCAGCTATTAATAGCAAATACAAATTGCAACTACACTGAAAAAAACTAGTCTTTACATATTTATAAACGTTAATGAGGTCATCCCACAGTCTCCTTCAAGCTAAAGAGACCCAGCTCCCTCAGCCTTTCCTCAGAGGGAGGTGTTCTACTCCCTTCATCATCTTTGTGGCTCTGCACTGCACTCTGTCCAGCAGTTCTGCGTCCTTCCTGAGCTGAGGGCCCCAGAACTGCGTACAGGATTCCTTTCGTGGGATGGAGGTGAGGCTGTGTGCTGGGTTCAAGGCCACAGTTAAAAATAAAGGAAAAGAAAACAAAGAAGTTAAGTCTCGATGAGATCTCGGATAGAATTTGCCAGGCAATGGGTAGCTTTGGGAAAATGGAAAAGGGTTTATTACAGGGTCCTCAAACCGCAGCCCGTGGCTGGATATGGCCCCCCAGGGTGTCCAATCTGGCCCCCCGCTGCCGAGCAGCCACAGTTGATTTCTTCCTGCGGACTGAGCGGTGGGGCTGGACGGCTCCTGCGTCTCTCCCACCCACTCCCAGACAGGACAAGCCAGGCAGCACAAACTATAGCCCGGCCCCCGACACTGTCTGAGGGACAGTGAACCGGCCCTGTTTAAAAAGTTTGAGGACCCCTGGTTTATTAACTCTGTAACTGTGTACAGAAAAGAAGAAAAGGTTGAGCAAGTCAGTGCACACAAACTAGAGACTGTGTCACAAATGCCACCACATATTCTGAGAAAAATAGAGTGGGAGATCACTATTGTATCGGTCCTTGGGTTCTTTACGTTAGAGACCTGGGGAAAGAACATGTCAGTCAAGTAGAGACAGGTACCACCACCCTTTCTGTTCTCTCTTACGTGTCGCCAGTCTTGCCGGACTCTTGGCCATCCAGACCGACGAACTCAATGCTTCAGCGCAGCTTCTCCAGCACAGCGCTGATCGGGCAGGCCTGATTCCTCAGCACCAGAACTGCATCCCTGGATGCAGGAGACATGCTTTCAAACAGGACCCAGTCTCTGTCTCCCATGCCCAAGGTTTAAGGATTCCCAAGTCCTTCTGCTTTCTGCAGCTAAGCACAAAGAAATTCTCAGATGCCTCTCTTAAGGCTCCTTCTCTCTTTAATACTTGATTATCCCAAGCTTTTCTCAGTGGCAGAAATGACAAACAGTCTCTCTTGCTGCTGATGAGTGTTTTCTAAGATGCAGCTATGGCCACATGTTCCTGGCCACATGCGGGATTCAAGATGGAGACCAACCGCATCGCCGCGTCAGCAGGGGGCTCCCACAACTCTGCAGACGTGGCTGAGACCCCCGTGTCTCCTTTCTTCTCCTGCCTCAGCTACAGGGGGGAAAGGGAAGAATCCCATCAGCTCACCACGGGTCGCTCAATGGCTGCTCCGTCAGGGGGGAAAATAGGCTCTAGTTCTTGCTTCTCCAGTCCACTGTGCCAGCCGGCACCGGGGTCGGGTTGGAGCCATGGGGCCACCGCTATCCACCCCACTGTCTACAAGAGCATGTCGGGCCCACCGTGCCCCCTCCATCCCACCTCCGACAGGGGAGGTGGGGCTGGGGACAGTGGAGCTGTGGCAAGCCTTGGCTAGCCGTCTTCCCTGCTGCCCATCCAAGGCAGAACAGGAGCCCGGGGAAGCGGGGCCACCACCTCTCCACTGTCTATGGGCTATGGGGCCGCAGCCAGCCACCGCGTCCCCTCCATCCCGTCTTCCTTCTTCCCCCCCAACCCTGGAAAGCAGGGATGGGTAGGTGCCAGAACCGAAGCCCTGTGCCAGCAGGAAGATTCCAGCCAAAAGACTTGATTTCACGAGTGATTTTCTAGTGATCTATCCCTGATTTGGGCTCCACGTAGACTGCAGACTTCCCTATGATGAGGGTCAACTCTGCATATTGGGCCTTAAGTTCCCTTCAGGAGCAAGTCTTCAATCAATAGTAGCCTTCTTTTCTTTGAGGAGGAGGTTGTCCTAGAAGCCCTCTCTGATTTATGCGACTGCTTAGACCTCCAGAATAGGTTGCCTATCATCTATATCCCCATTAGACCAACTGTCTTCCAGGAGGGGCTCATACCTACTTCTCATTTGTATCTGGGGAGGTGAGGCAGGCAAGGGGGTTGCTTGACTTCTGCTATGGCTTTGCAGTTGCCTTCACTCACCCCTTCCCCTTAGGCTTCTGTCTTCCATCTGAGAAGTGCAGGATACAGGGGGACCTTGATTCTGGCTGTTGTTTGGCCATTGTCCAGACTGCAGAGCCTGTCTCCACCAGTCTCCCTCTGTTTCAGCCTCCCTAATGCTCGTGAGCCTTTCTACTTCAGCTTGTAGCCTTTCAGCCTCGTCTTGCAGCCGTGCCGCTCAGTTAAGCTGATGATCTACCTGCTCACACTGCACACAGCTGTCCCCACAGCTGCCCCCTAAGACTGAGAGGTAGTTGCATTCCCTGCAGCCTGTCACCTGCTCAGCCTCATCTTGCTAGTAGAGCTCTGTTTGGGTTCCCACACCCATGTGCAGTGGTGACCGTAGTCTTCTTACGCTGCTGGGTTGACACCTTTTTTTAATTATGGGGTTTTTTTGCCCCCACGGCTAAAGGCACCGGCTCTCTCACTCTGTGCGGTCTGAGCGCAGTGTCCAGTTTCGCCATGTTTGAACCTCCCACGGTTTCTGCCCAGCCATGTCCCTTCTTGGCTTCACCCACGAGAGATTCCGACTCCTGTGGGATCCCTCTTTCCTTACTTGAGGTTCCCTGGTTCAGGAAGCCCCCCGACCACATCAAAACCCTCCAGAAATAGCTGCGTTCAGAGACTGGCACCGGCTCTCTCGCTCTGCATGGTCTGATCTCATGTCATGATTGAGTTTTTCAGCCTCGTTGAGTGAACTTGTGATTGGTCCTGCTTGAGGATATACTCTCACGTGTGTGCTTCCACGGATTTCTTATCTGGGTGTGATTTATAGTTGGGGTTTTTTGGTGGTGTTCAGTTCTGTGTTCAGACAGTTTTGATGGTGCATAGTTCTCACTGCCACTAACTCTTCAAGTCTTTATCAGTAAATTACTGCAACAAGTTTTTGTTGGATTTTTTCTATTTTTACCATAGAAGTTGTCAGAGCTAAATTCTAGAGCAGAAGAAATGCCATCGTGTGGTTGTCGTATGGTCAGAATCAGGTTCCTGATTTGATCCGTGGCATTAATAAAGTAAGCGTATTAGGCATTGGAGATTCTGAAAATTAAACAGATTTGCCTCTTTCATCAAACACGATAGAAGTGTAAAAAAGCTTTTTGTCATTATTTCTTCAAAATCTCCTTTCTGGTTGCTCATGGAGAAGTGAGAGAAACAGACTGCTGCAATCACAGTTGTACTCCTAAGAACAGAAACTACTAAAGCTAAGATGCACTTAATGTTTAATGTTAATTACCTTAGTGGAAGAGGAAAGTGTTTTCTGATCTGTGTGAGATGGTGGAAGTATTAACAGCTGAAGTATTTGCTTCAGTGTCAACTGTTTCATAATTGCTGCATGGGGGAGAAAGCAAATTCCCTTCAAGCCCTGCTTCTTTCATATAATAGTTCAGAACCTTTCCACTTGCTTGTTTGTTAAAGCATTCTCTCCTGGAGAACGGCCGGAAAACATTCTGATTGAACATTTAAAAACGTGCCATTCATCTTGTCCAGGAGGAAATGTAATTGCTAAAAATGTAATGTTAAGATTTTCCAGCTGAAAAAACAGCTGCTTAGGAATGAGAGGTCTTGAGAAGATCACGATAGGCATGACACAAGAACAACTCTGTGGGATGTTTCAAAGTGCTCTTCTTGTAGAGGCACTGTTTGTATCGGAGCTGCGTATTAACCTCACTCTTGGGTTGCTGAATATAATCCAATTAGAGAAGCTAGCCGTGTGATGTATTTTTCACAATGTGGCTAACCAGGGAATAGTTGCACAGATAATTGGGGCCCTAGCCATGGGCTATGGCAGGGTCATACAGGAAGCACAGATAATGTCATTTTGGCCTTAGAGAGCAGCAGTCACTGAGAGGAAGCATGTGCTGGGCAGGAGTCTGCCTCTGCGTTCTGCGAAACGTAGCCAAATAACATGAATAAATAATGGAGAAGCAATGGGGTTTAAATAAAGTTAGAAGAAACGAGGCAGAGTCATTCGGCCTTGTCTTCTAGCTGCCCCTTCGTGTTCAGCGTGCACGTACACTTCCTACTGCTTCTCGTGCACCCTGTGGTAACAGCCATTGCTCAGTAGTCAGGCAAGCCTCTGGCTACCAACTGGTGCTTGGATAGCTGATTTATCACTGAATTCAGCGCTTGTATCTGGATTCTCAGATTTGCAGTTCTGCGAGAAAAATTAGGAAAAGAGACAAAAAAGACTACTCACCGTTTTCTACGTAAAGTTGGGCCTTGGGATGTGGCCGTATGAGCGGCCTCGCACCCAGCCAAAACTGTCACCAACCTGTAAAAACCCACCAGAATGCTTTGGAAACCGTGGCTGTGTGTCACAGCAAACGCCTCCACGGTATAAACACACCGTCGACGCCCCTCCAGGTGGTGACAGGTGGCGAAACCAAGTGATGTGCGCTCAGCCCTCTGCCCAGTTCCAGCATCTTAAAACCAGCATCTGTTCCGGTGGAATAATTCCTCCCCAGCACTTGCTTCCAGGCCAGCAGTGCCGGCGGGTGCGATGCTCAGCAGAGATGCAGAACCCCACTCAGCAGGCCAGCAGAGCTGAAGGTACCAGCAGGAAGATGCTGCAGCATCTCGCTACATCCCTGGGACAAATAGTGAGCATGCAGGCAAAGAGAAGAACTGTAGTTACTGTGCAGGCGATGGAGTTAGAGCACAGAGCAGGCTGGTGGTGCAAATCCCAAAACCAAAGGTGGTTTCTGTGGTTTCTGTACGTTTTTACTGCGTTAGTTTTCGCTCATTCCCACTCCTCGTGAGTCAGTTCAAGATGGGCTAGAACGCCGCAAGGCTTAAAACCAAATTTTTGCTTTGGCAACTACTGCTTCACGAACCAACCATCTGCTGCCATTAAATCCATCTACTTCTAGCCATGCTAATAATTTCCTACCCTGAGTAAAGGTTGGAGATGAAGTAATAGAATTTTCCAAAGTAAATTCTATTCTTTAGTACTGAAGACTAAAAGTGCTAATTTATGGAAACTGCCAAGCATGTTCAAGAGAAAGAATTTGAATTTCAAGTTTCAATACGGAATCGGTTAAGCTGTAGAAAGTTTTCATTCACGTCTAATTTCATCATATCATGTTTCAGGAGTGAAACAATCATTTAAAACTTATTAAGCAAAATTATATTTTGATATGCTGGGATTTCTTTCCCCTCGTGAGAACAGTTTGATCCGTGCATCTCTGTTTCCACAAGTCAGACTGGCAGTTTGTTGCTGTTACCAAATTCTCCAAAGAACCTGAAAGAATTATCTTCTGCTAGGTTCTTCTCAGCTACAAGCCCATGGCTCCCACCAGAGCTGGGACACCAGCTCCTGCAGAGAATCAGTTACTTCCAGCTGTCCCTAGGCAATACTGATGCCTAAACAGAGGAGAACACTTTCATCTCTGGAGAAATCAGTTTTGCTTCCATTTACTCATGATGCAGCAAAACTTAATTAGCCCTTTTGGGGTACTTGCTCTCCCAATCCTGTGCAGCAGACTGGCCTCTTGTATTCTGTGTGTGCTCACAGTGTCCTGGGTTGACAACATGCTGAACTTGCTCTGAGCTTCATCACAGTTTGAAGATGGAGCATCTCCCTGCAGAAATCCTCAAGGAGAACCTGCCTGTCCCAGGAGCGTGCACTCAGCCCTGCTCCCTCCTCATGCTGACAAATCCAGCACACGGCGCAGCAGCTTCTCCTCAAGCAGGGCCATGTTGGCTTCCCACTTGGATTGCCTGATGGATAGTGTTCTTGCTCAGGAGATGCGGAAGTGAGCTGTGCATGCTCTGCCGCCCGAGAAACAGGTACCTCTTGGTACAGGTACCTGAAATGATAGAGGTAACCTGGACCCCGGGCTGCGAGGGTTACAGAAGGACAGGGCAAGGATCCTGCTCTGCTCTAGAGCGGGGGCCAGTTGATAGCCTGGAGTAGAAGGTACAGGGGCCAGAAGGACAGCAGGAGGAAGGAGCTGGGCTGTTACTGAGGGCTGGTGCATTTATCTGAAAGCAGAAGACAAAGTCTGCTTCCTGGATTAATCAATTAATTCCTGCCTTTGCAAGTTCCTGCTTCATATAAAGTGCATATTTCAGGTGGTCTGAAAGTGCTTTATGTGGGTCATGTACTCCCAGGTTCCTAGGGGTGGCTTTGCACTGCTGCCGGCTGGCTCCCCACTGGCTTTCAGAAGTGCCACCTGGAGGAAGCATAGGTGTCTGGGTTAGGCCCCCGCTGGCTTTTCCAGCTTTGTCTCACTGAGTCTCAAGTAGGTGGATTCACCTACAACATGAACCTCCTGACCTATTTTGGATGTGTGCCTCGGGGAAAGGTGCATCACAGCCCAGGAGTGGCTCTTTCTCTCAAGTGCATGTAGGGGACCCTGCACTGTGTGTAATCATAGAATCACGGAGCGGTTGGGTTGAGACAGCACAGAGAGACTGGCACTGGGGCCACTCCGGCCCAGCACAGAGAGACTGGCACTGGGGCCACTCCGGCCCAGCACAGAGAGACTGGCACTNGCCCAGCACAGAGAGACCGGCACTGGGGCCACTCCGGCCCAGCACAGAGAGACCGGCACTGGGGCCACTCCGGCCCAGCACAGAGAGACCGGCACTGGGGCCACTCCGGCCCAGCACAGAGAGACCGGCACTGGGGCCACTCCGGCCCAGCACAGAGAGACCGGCACTGGGGCCACTGCAGCCCAGCACTTCTGTTTCATAAGGAGTTCATTCGTTGTGGGATGCTTCTTGTTTTGCCAAGAGTAAAGCAAAAGTCTTGTCTTGGGCAGTGCAGTAGGAAAGGAAAGCGTCGCTTCTCGTCTCAGAAGTCAGCTGCCAGTGAGAAGCCAGTGACCTGATCTGCAAGTCTGGGTTGTTGTTATGAGCAGGCTACTTCAGTACTGAGGTTTGTGCTGAGGAACAATCTAATTCAGACCCAAACGTTTTCTTTTTGCAGATGGAGTTAGCGGTAGCGCCGCTGTGCCGGCGAGTCTCTGACCTAGGGAAGTCTTACAGACAGCTGCGGTCGTTCAGGTGAGTCCAGTCCCAGGAAGTGTGTGACCCAGCTGCCTTCCAGAGCTGGAGGCTTACCTCGTGTCAGCTCTGATGGATGGAACTGAGAGCTTTTCTGGCAACGCCCACCTGCAGATTCAAAATAGATTAAAGTTCTTTTAAATGCTATGCAGAGCATAACTATGATTTCAGAATCTTTGTCATGCAGATGTGGCCAAACTGTACTTTTTTGTGTTGTATTTAGAGCAACTTCTGTACGACAGTGACTTCTATAGTTCCCGTAAGTGTTTTCACTGAGATATAAGGTCCTGCACTTCCAGGCAGCTTCTGTAAATCTTTGTAAACTGAACCTGTCTTGGAAGACTGAGATGCAGACTATTGGGAAACATTCCAATTGTTCTACCCTAATGCAGCATTGCCACCAGGTAGGCATTTCCCTACTGCATGTGCTTTTTCTTCCTTTCACAAGCTTGTCGTTACGTTTTCCAGACCTCTGCTGTTCCAGACCAGTGAGCATATTGCCAGTAGCCCAGCTCTGGGAGACGTCATTCCGTTCAGCATTATTCTTCAGTTCTTATTTACAAGAGCACCACCAGAGTTAAAATCACCCTTCCAGGTAATAAGATCAACCTGCCTTTCCTTCTCAGGATGTCCTAAGGAGGATTGAACACTGTGGCTCCTCCTGGTTACTTCTAATTAAAAAGTGTTCAAGCTCATATGTTGTATGATTTGTTGGCTTTTGCTTTTCTTGTGGCAAAGGTGTTATGGTAATCAACTTAACGTTTTGATTAATTAACAGTAGGAAGATCATAACCTGATTTTAAATAGACTCTTAATTCTTTAACATTGTCTCAGCTTCCTGCTCTGGCAGGGGGATTGGACTAGATGGTCTTTTGAGGTCCCTTCCACTCCCCGATGATTCTGTAGCTCATGGAAGAAATTGCAGGTCTTATCCCAAACTGCAAATTGCCTGGACTGTGATGAAGATGCAGGAAATTGAGATTCAGATCTCTGTCAGAACTGAGCAAATGGCTGGTTTAGGAGAATGGCCTCTGCGCTCCCAGATAATCTATTGGGCTACATGATTCTGTGATTTCTTAGCTCATTCTGCATTGCTGCACTATTAAGGGAACCTCATGTGGCCTTCATTTGTGTCATCTTTGGTTCTGAAGTTGGTGTGTGTTTCCATTTTCACACTTGTTTTTGTTTGTGTTTCTCTGTACCAGAGGGCTGAGTGGTCCATTGCCCGCTACTCGCAGTGGCTTGACGATCATCCATCTGAAAAAGACAGGCTCGCGCTCATACGGTAACAAACCCCATTCTTTCTTCTTTGTATTTCTGAGATAATGGAGCATGAGGACCTGGACAGTGTGCTGTAGCAAGTGCACCCTGTACACCATTACCCTCCCTCCACTCAAGGGATGAGTTGCAAATGTATGAACCAGACACTCCTCCCCACCCTTGTACCCAAACCCTCCAGAGCCTTTGCAAGGAGCACTCCTGCGCAAGAGGGAAACCGTTTCCAGTGTCGGTTCCCATTGACACTGTGTTTTCACAAAACTGCCTCTCTCAGCTGTGGTGAGTGAAGGCTGCCACCTTCCCGTCCTCTCTGTCAGGAAAGAGAACCTTTGGAAGCATAAGCAGTACAGGTACAGGCAGGAGCTTTAAAATGGAAGATTCTTACGACACCTGTGTGATGCTACTCTTCAGGAAATCGGCCCAGGATCTTTAGGACGCGATAACTACATCAGGTTTTTCAAATCTTCCTACAGAGGTGATGCTGCAGCTGAAATACTGTTTTGCATCTTAAAATGTTAGAAAAAGTTATGACTCTTCAAAACAAACAGATTTTTAAAGTACATTGGAGAGAACAGATGTGTTGTTTGAGCAGGATAGAGCCAACCTGAGGATCCTCAACATTCAAGACTCAGGTGATGGTTTGGCTCATAACACTGAAACTCTTGTAGCCATCATCTTGGTGTCCTGTTCTGACCTCGGTGTCACCCACTCTAGTGGCTCAGGACATGTTGTCACACATAGCTGCACCAGGCTTAATCTGGCTTGGGAGCTGTGCTTGGGTGTTGCCAGCTTTTGCTGGAATGATAGAAGCTGACTTTTAAGTTCCAGCCAGCGGTGGTTGTGCCTAAGAAAGTCAATCTGGTGACACTTTTAAAGCAGCCAAGAGGAGTCTGCTCTAAAGATTTACAGTACTTGAAGCTGATGGCACCGTTCAGTCTGTTGTAGTGCTCAGGCCACCTAAGGATATACGACGTGGTCACCAGCAGAGGTTACTAGGATTCATTGCCAAAACACTACGATGCAAACGATGTCTCTTTATGGTAGAGAGTCTTTTTTGAGTCTCATACAGGTTGTAAGTCTAGTTTGGCTACAAAACCAGGTTTTCTTGAATCTCAAGACACCTTGAATTACAAGAGACTGGAAAATGGCTGTAGGGCTGACACAGCTGTTTCTGAGTCTTTTCATCGTCCTTTCTGTTGTGATGCACAACTGACAGTGTTGAATTTCGGATATGTTAGGGAGAGCCAAGAATGCAAATCATCTGAGAACTGATGGAGATTTCTTCTCTTCAGTCCTTTCACACAGATTTGAAAATGCCATCCTTCATCTGGAAGACATTTTGGTTTTTGCTTGCAATTAAGTTTCATCCGGACTGATTCAGTTAACGGGCTTGTTGGTGGTCATGTTCAGACACTGATAAATGGGCCACGGAGGTATTGAGGGACGAGCCTTGGGACAAGGCGTTTAGGCAGATCGAGCGTCATCCGTTAGACCAGTATCGTAGCTGGAGTACCTAAGTGTTTCATTGCAGTCTTTTCACTGAATCCTTTATTCATTTTGCATGAGATCCCACTGTGGAAATAGTTTAACTTCCGTAAGCTCGAGAATGTGCTGCTGCTGCAGGGTTGTCACATAGCAAGGTTACCACTTGACCATCTTACCATGAGACTGTGGTCCTTCTGCCTTGTGTTCAGGCACTGCTCAGACATCTTTCTTCCCAGGGCATAGAGAGGGCAACTTTCAAGATCTGCCCTTCTCAAGAGTCTCTCTTGGCTTTCTGGTGGCTGTTCCCACTCTTGGTATGCGTGGGCAAGGCTGTTTGTCGCTGCGCATGCTCGACTGCTTCTCCTTCCATCCTCAGGCACCACTGAAGCAGTTTTGTGGAGCTGCATGAATTAACTGCACTGGATTAGTCAAGCCAGCTCTACCCTCGGGTGGTTTTAGTTGGCACCTGATGTTGGGAGCAGAGAGCAGGGTCCTGGTGATCAACTCGTGCAGTGAGTGGTCGGGATGGTTGTCCTCTGCAGACACTGCTGTGTGCATCCAGCTTTCTGCAGTCTCAGGCCTGTCGGTCATTTTTCAAGCAGGTTTGGTTAAGGCAGGCAAACGTCGGTCGTGTGGCCGTGTTTCACTGTTGCTGATCATGACTCTTCTCGGCCTGTGTCAAGGAACTGTGTTTGCTGCAACCTTGCAAACAGTGATTTTCTGCAGCTTCCCTTTGCAGCAGCTGTGCAGTTACCCTGGGGTCCTGCTTCGTAGTTGTGAAGGCACTTCTGTTACCAGAACCCTGATGGCTTCGTGTTAAAGCTAATTGCTCTGTAGATCTGAAATGTTCCGTGTGCAGTGGGGTGCTGCTGCTAGAGTAGCAGCTTTCTGAGCATCGTTGTGCATTTCTTTCTGCTTTGTGTTCACATGGAGGATGGGATGTACCTGGCCAGAGGTGTATGTGCTACTCTTTTTCTAGTCAGCAGAGAGAAACAGGCGGTGCCAGGGCTGATTCCTCTCACCCTGAAGCAGGTCAGTTCTGTTGTGTTCTGAAAGCTCCATTTTCTCTGCTCAGTGATGGGAGCGTGGGCTGGGACACAGGAGTTTTCACAGGCAGGCAGCTGCCCTGGAGACACTCACAGTCAGGCTCAGGACACCAACTGCCACAGGAATCCTCCCATGTGTTGAAAGGAGAGAGCTTCTTCACGCAGCCAGGGCACCTTGTCCCGCATTCTTTTTGCATTAAATTTGAAAACTCAAGCTTGCTTCCAGAAAAGAAAGCCTGTTAGACGTGGCAGGATTTGACCCAGTTCAACAACTCCAGGTGCTCATCCTTACCTTTACTGCTAAGAGTGGGGGGAAACTCCTCTTCCTCAAGCTAAGAGTGTGGGGAAACTCCTTTTACTCCAGCTTGTTGTTGGCTGGAGCAGAGCTGCAAGTCAAGGCCCAGTGAAGGCTCGTTTTCCTGGTGAGTTGGTGTCCTGAGCCAGAGAGTAGCTGTGACCACGAACCTGCTAGGGGCAGGGATGGAAGTCGGCTTGGGGACCGCCCGAGACGCCCCATCTGTGCTGGGTCACTGCTCTGCTCTGCTTCAGCCCAGCAAGCAGCGGCCATGTGCTGTGGCTGGAGGGCGACCCCGGTGCCTCTGGGCACTCCCGGGCCAGCACCAGGCCACTCGTAAAAGCCCCCCAAGTCACTTGGGCTGCTCTGTCAGGGCATGGTTCCTCTGATCTCTTCATTACACAGTCTGGAGTAGCCCAGTGATGCTTCTTGCTAATCTGTCGTCCTGCCGCGATGCTGCTGGAAATTTTACAGTAACTTCCAGAGCACCTAGTGAAGCAGCTGTGGTGTCAGGCAGATGTGCTCTGGCACTTCCTCTTCATCCCGAAGTCTGCAGAATAAGCAGGCCTTTACAAAAGCACTAAGAAGTCTGCCCTTGCTGTCCTCCTGCTGTCCTGCTAATTGATGGGGACCTGAGCACAAGGGGTGTTACCCTGCTCCCAAACAGAAGGGTGATTCCTGCCCCTTCTGGAGCTCACAGTTTCAATCAGACTCTGTCTGACCAAGGCAGAGCCCGGGAGAGCAGCGTTTCTCTTTGCGACTCCGACTCAACGGGGACGCGCTAGGATCCTTTTGGGACCCACAGCCTGCATCGTGCAGGGGTTGTTTTTTCTCTTTTAACTGTAGATACAAATCTTCAGGGGTTGAAATAACGTTTTGAAGAAGAGCTGTCCAGGTCTTACATACTCAGCTTGTCCTGATTTCCAGGAAAGCTCATGTTTTCGCTCGAGCAAGTGAAGTAATTTAATAAGGGCTTTAAAACCCTTTTCCTGATGTGGGAGGGCATCTTCAGCTTAGAGTGTTTTCCTGATTTCTTATGGCATTTTCAGTGAAGCATTAATGCATGCAGAACGTCCCACCAACCCTCCCTGCAGAGCTCTCTTCTGCAAGCAGACTTTGTCATGTAAACCAGCGCTTGTCTTCTAGAAATAGCAACAGATTTGCCAAACAGGTTCTAGGTCCTTTACTAGACTGGAAGATGCTGAATTTAGGGCAATATTTAGTCTGATCCCTTCAGGAGTGTGTGCTGCGTATTACATCAACAGGGTTTCTTCCATCTTCTTAAACACTGGCAGCCAAACTCTAAGCTGTGTCTTTTTATGTGACAGCAGCTGCGGTCTCCTCTGTGCCGGAGGCTCGATGATGCCGTGATGCTGTTTAGTTTTGCGGTGCGGCTCAGGCTCCAGTACTTTCACCGTGTCCTCTACAGGAGCAGGCCTGCCTTTCTGGGAGACGCTGTTTTAGTGGGAAACTGGTGCATCCCAGTCAGATTCTCTGCTGCCAGCTTCGTTTACAGAAGCTCTTCTGAGCTGGGGTGGTGAAGTTCACCCAAATGTCATTACAGAATCTGCATTTCCAGTGTTAACGAAGCTGCTAAACTCACTGATCTCCCCCCATGAGTGACACTGGTGTTGGCACCTCGGCAGCTTCAGTGAGGTGTGTTGTTACCAGCTGCCCACCTCACCAGCCTGAGCTGAAACCTGGCCACAGGCTGCAGCCACCACCTTTGTACCATCTGTATTTCTGTGTGCCACAGTGCCAGATTCCCACCGTAAGACTTGGTAACTGTCTTCAGAGAGACACAGTTCCCATCCCAGATGTATTTAGATGTAAGCTAGAGCACAGGAAGCTCCACCTCGACATGAGAAGAAACTTCTTTAAGGGTTACAGAGCATTGGGATGGCCTACCCAGGGAGGTTGTGGAGTCTCCTTCTCTGGAGACTTTCAAGACCCATCTGGATGCATTCCTGTGTCACCTTCCCTAGGTTCTGCGGTCTTGCTTGAGCAGGGGAGTTGGACTCAATGACTTCTAGAGGTCCTTTCCAACCCCTAATGATCTGTGTACTTTTGAAATCACATCTGCTTTATGGACACAAGGGCTTTTGGTTACCTGTCCCAGCCCGTTCTTTCCTCGTGCTCTGAAGTGACCTCACCATTACTCTCTGGACTCCAAACATCCTTTTTCCCTAGATTCACAGTTTCTGCAGTTTCCTGGGCTGATCATGATTAACCACGATTACAAGAGGTAACGTGGTCACCAGGTAGCCATGCAGTGCCAGCTGTACAAGGTCTGTTCTAGCAAAAGTGCCTGAGCACACACCTCACAGTGCTGATGGAGCAGGCAAAGATTCTGCGGGGTTGCTCATATTGACATCATCTGACTCTTTTTGAAACAACACAAGCAAAGCTCAAGCGCAGCAGAATGACCAAAAATCAGCTTCTGTCAACTGTCGGTCTCTGCTGGAAAGGAGAAGGGTCTGGGCAGTCCTGAAGCCACCTTTCTGCCAGATTCCTTTTAGCAGCATTTGGAGTTGTAAGAGGACAGTGGCTACCACTGGTGGAGTTGGTTTTGCCGGTTCAATCGGATTCTTTTGAAGCAGGACAGAAAATCAAAAGATAAAAGCTGTGAGAAGGTGAGACAGCAGGACTCCAGTGCCAGTGTTTGGCACTTAGTGTGGCCTAAATCTCATTCTCTCTTGTTTGATCTGATGGGAAGAACAGTCTGGCTAAGGATTATCAAGAGCTGACACTGAGTGGTTTTGGGTGCCGCGTTTAGGGAAAAGCTTCTCCCTTTCATCTGAAGGGATCTGGTTATCTCTGTCATCTTTCAACACAAGAAGATGAAGGCAGAAGGGGATAGCAGTGCTGCCATATGGACAATGATGCCAGCCCGCAGCTTCAGCAAGAGGTGTCAGAGCTTTCTAAGTTAAGCAGGTCAGTATGTTTTTTCTCCTTTCAGCCTTGGATGACTTCTAAAAACTATTTGGGCCCAACAGACTTTGGGGAGTATAGAGAGGAAAAGACAGGGACACTGGTGAGTGTAGGGGAAGTTTCAGCAACGTGAATGACAGTTAAAGGAAGAAAACCACCGCAGTGGTTTCTCGTCTGTCTTTGCAGTACAAGACACTGTTGTGACTACAAGGTGACTAACATTCAGCACGTGTGGCGATTACTGCTGACCAGAACACTCAGTGCTGACCTGAGTGGAAACATGAGACGCATCTGGCTCTTACGAAACACCTCCCCTCACTAGGATGGGATCCTTGAGCCCTCCTTGCCTGTATCTCCTACCACCACCTGATCACCACGTGCTCTGCCCTTATTGCTACGAGAGGCCAGTTTATCCAAAAAGCATTTACTAGTCTGACTTCTGCTCAGGCCTTGGGATATAAAACCTACCCGTGGATGTGTCTCATCTCTCTGCAGTCTGTCATACTGATAGCCTTTGCTGGGAGTGAGGGGAGCTGCACCCAAAGCACTTTGACTGCAGCAAGCTAGTTGGTGCCTCTTCCCCAGCAGATGCTGTTCTGCTCCCCAGAGACCATCAGGAAGAACAGGCTGAAGGTTTTCAGGGAGCTGATCAGGTTACCCTCCAGCCATCCTCCATTTGCAAAGGTGTCAGCTCTACTTAGCTAGAAAAAAGTCATTTCCCTGCCCTTCTGCTGTAAGGGGGGGGGGAATAACCTGTCTGTTGATGTGCAAAAAAATGCAGTGACTCCTCAGAGTGTTGGTGTGTGGCATGGAGCCCTCAGCAGCAACTCACCAGTAAGTAATTAACGAAACTGTGACGTCTCCAGAGTGTCAGGGCTAACGTGAAGGGTTGTTTCTGTGCTCAGTCACTTTATTCTTCTGAAGTCTCTCAGTGCTCCAGTAATCCTCCATTTGCAGTCTCAGGTGGTGTGTCCTGGGCTTCAGCAAGGAGGGAGACTGAAGTTCAGCTGCCCCACCTGAGAACTTCAGCAATTGTCAGTGGTGCTGTTTTTCATTCCCATCCTCTGCTCAGAAGAAAAGCTGCCTCAGGTTCCTTGGTTGCACAGTTGGATGCTTCTCTCTCTCTTCTTGTCAAACTCCATCAGTGCCGAGCCAGGGCCTCTGACTGCGTGCGGGCACCTGGCTGACTCCTGTGCTGCACTCTGGCAGGGAGGCTTGGAGAGCAGTGCCTGGCTTTGACAGGTAAGTGCTGGCAGGAGCAGGTGCAGCCCCAGGACCAGCTCATGGCAATAGGCTTTCATCACTGTCACTGGCTCCTCAGAACCCAAAGCTGAGGCTAGTCTCTCCAGCAAATGGCCTCGGGAGCAGGAGAATCCCAGAAGCAGTGGGACGTAGGAGTTTTAGCTTCACTGAGGAATTCAGAGCTCTGGCAGGTTTAGCAGTGGCTGTCCTCAAAGGCAACAGTGTGTTTGACAACCCTGCTGCTTCCTACTGTCTCTGCTTCTCATTTGCCAGGTTTGATGGGCTGGTTTGCAGCTTCCCAGTGCTGCAGCATCACACAGGGATCTTTCTTGGCTTCTCTCACCTCTCATCATCTTAGTCCAGGGAGAGACTGTAGTTTTGTGTGACAGAGGCTGAGCTGCACTCTTTAGGGTATCTGCTCTCCTTAGTCCTGCCCAGCACCTCCAGCTGCCAGCTGGGCACATGGGTTAGTGGTGCTGCCTTGGGTGGTGCAGGAATGCAGGATTGCACAAGCTCTTGTCTGTTGGAAGGAGGAGGGAACAGGAACTACAGCTGTGCCTTGGCCCACCCCACCACAGCCCAGCCCTCGATGTTCATACATCACAACAGCCTTCCTCCATTACCTTCTCCTGCAGCGCAGCATCATCACCAGCTTTGCATGACAAGCACCTGCCTTTCCATAGTGAGCCTGGGAGCTTTCCCTGCCACAGCACCAAGATGCAGAGCACCTTCCCTCACTGGGTGCAGGAGAAAACACCCTGGACTCCTTCTCCACCACTCGGTGATGGAGAGAGCTAAGTTCAGCTCTATTGCTTGGCCATTGGGTCTGTGCTGAGAGGCTGTGCTGGCACTGCAGCCGCCAGCAGCCAGCTGAGGAACAGGCAGGTACCAGTTGTCATCTTAGTCCCCACCTGAAGTGGGGTCTGCTGTTTTCCCAGAGATCATGATTTTGCTGTAACCAGGTACATCACACAAATGGAAGAGTTTTGGGAAGACACCCCAAGGTCACGGTAGCTGTTACGTGGAGGGGGAAGCAAAAAGGGGAGCTCAATTCTTAGCTGTATTTAATCACAGCAAAATTAACCTGAACTCTTAAGTCAGAATCTGACCAGCATTTACCAAGTTGTTTTCCAGGACTGCTGTTGTTCAGCACCAGTTTCCTACAGGCTGGATGAGAGGTGGCCCCGTGTCGCAAGGCTTGTTAAATGATGCACAGACGAGCGGATAATAAGCTGCTCCTGGTAGCTTTTAACTGTCTGTGCAGCTCACACGGGATTAGTGACATCCTGTGACAGAGCAGAACCCCACAGCAGAGGCGTGCAAACACGCAGGGATGCTTTGTCTGCGAGTTAGCTCTGTGTCTGCCAAAGGATGGCGGCGGTTCAGGGAATCACCTGAAGGCAGCTCGGTTGTTCACCAGTGCCCTACTTCTCACGAAGTTGTGCTTCAGCGTCGGCAGCAGCTGGAGTCTGCTCACTTCTAAAGGTTGGCAGTACAGCAGCGTGCCAGAGCCTGTGCGTCAGAGCTGTCATTTCAAGCCATCTGCAGCATGCCACCGCTAACTATTTAAATGTTAACTTCTTCCATCTTGAAAGGGGCAAGAAAAGAGAGACAGATCATTAAACATTACGTGGAGCTTTGCAAGGCCTTTCTTGTCCTGTTCCTTCCACAGAAACGTGGACAATCAATCACCTGAGGAAAATGACCTGCAGTACTTGTCCTCTACTGAGCTACTTTTCCTTCTTTTCTGTGCAGCGGGGCCCTGGAAGCCTACGTTCAATCGGTAAGGACGAGAGAGGGCAAGGAGTTTGCACCAGTCTATCCCATAATGGTTCAGCTGCTGCAGAAAGCCATGTCAGCACTCCAGTGAGCGTAACACGCACTTGGGGTCTGCGTCCGTCGTTCCTACATCCGTGAGCTTCACAAGGGAACACGCTCACCTTTGTCACCTGCGAAACACCGGTCGTCTTGCTGTACAGGAACTTACACGGGGGTCGCAGTTTCACTTGCTCTCAGTCTGCGTCTAACGAACATTAATCTTCCCTTAGCAAATCCCTTTTGAATTTAGACAAGGTGTAACACCAGAACATGCCCCAGTACTGCCCTATCTGTCGCTGCATCTCCCACTTAGGGAAGCACCTCTTTTTCCTACAAATATAAACAGTTTGACAGCTTTTGTCCTTACTCAGAAGAGGATCCTTCTGCAGTGCTACAACTCTGACTTTCCCTGGAAAAGCCATTACTTTCAATAGAAGGAAAAACACTTATAAATAACATAAATGAATCTCTGTTGCGCCGCTGTTCCCTTTGCAACAACTTCTGTTGATTTCAACTCTCTGTGCTTTAATAAAGAAAATCTGACTATTGAATCCTGAAGTCTGGAGTTGACATTCTTCAGCACCTTCCCAGTGGCAGAGCGTCCAGCTGTACTGCACATGAAGACCTCAGTGCAGGACCTGCTCATCACTGCACGGCCGACTGAGATCACTCTTCATTTGACAGAACAGGCACCACCAGGTTTTAATGAATTTATTTGAAGTAATATACAAGAATATAGTGTGCAAAAATCTCAGGGGCAGTATCATGTAGACATGTGTCATAAACTGAACGTTACGGCTGTGATCGTTAAAAAACAGGAGAAACACACAGCTGTTTAGTACATGAGAAGCCATGATTGTAGAAGTTCACAGCAGAAGCACTTGGAATCCTAACACAGCTGCTCTAATTTTAGACAGTTGGAGGGAAAAAGTAAAGTGCAAGTGTTGCACGTAGAGTTAAGTGCAAAGTTTGCCCCCACCATAAAGATGTCTTATGGCAAAACAAAATATTGTAGAGTATGTGGCAAAGACAAAACAGAGAGCTAAAACTATGATGGTGACGATACCAACAGCACCATTTTTCTTGAGATAACGCTATTTATTCATTTCATCCTGTCCTGGGCCATTGTCTCCCCTGGAAAGAACAGCTCTCGCTAGTGCCAGCTGGTGCAGAAACACCTCACGTGTGGATAAAAACTGCTCCCGTGCTATGTGACACTACCCGCTCCCACCCTCCACGTTCCAGCAACTGGTTGGCACTGGGGCAGGCTGGGAAGCTGGAGGCCAGTGATATGTTTTGCCATTTCACAAAGTCCCAGGCCCCAGAATCGTAATCAATAATATGGTTGTGCAATACATATTAATCAGCAATAAGAATCAATGTATATAAACAGCTGTTACATACTTTAAAATTCCCCTTTTTGTACATTTTCCTTTTAAAAATAAACATTTATACACGTCTCCTTCGCCTCTTGCTGAAGTACTGTAGCACCACAGGATATCCATTTTCAAGCCTGTATTACCTGATACATAGATGAAGTTGGGAAGAGAAATAAGGCAATTTGGTTTAAAATGTTGATAGTTTTAGCTTACTGAATGTTCTACTGGAAAAAGCAAATCCGCACTCAGATCACGTCCGACTTGACGGTGCCAACGTTTTCTGGTCACACAAAGTCACAACAAGGCGTAAGTAAGACCTCGATCATCCAGCTTCTTGCCATCAAGCAACAGCCATCTTGTAATTACAGAGTTAGCGGGAAGATTCTGGCTTAATGCTGCTGTGAGCCCTGAGAAAAGAGAAGAGGGAACCGGATTAGCAGCCACCAAAGGGCAGGAGCAGACGATCTGAAATGCAGCCGACGCTTGTTTTGAAAACCACAGGTACTTAGGATCAGCGACCGGTAACTCAGAAGAAAACTGAAGGCCAAGAGATGGCTTTATGCCGGTATTCAAAAGGCTGTCAGGACGTCCCTGTCACAGCCTGGAGTCCACGATCACTACTGGGCAGGGTAACCAAGCGGCAAACAAAACTCTGAAGGCTCTCAAACCAAGCCGCTCCAACAGGTCTTTTCTGCTGCACCACGGAGGTCACGGGTTCCACAGCCAGCGTCACCTCGGCTTGAAGACCCCAAGGACGAGATGAAACCTCTTACCAGCAGGCTGTGCCCCCTCCTCCTCACTAAGGCCAACCCATCTGTGCTGCTCATGCAAATACCCCCAGGAAGTTCCTTGAAGGTCACCAGTGCATGTGTGACATGAGCTTGGTCCAGCGTGCAAGACTGCAGTGGGGTAACAGCAGAACAAATAAAACAGTACTGTTTTAACTAAACCCACAAGGACAACTAACAGAAGATGTCACTGTAGATTAGAACAGACCACAGTGACCGCAAGAACAGCTTGCTCCTAGCAGCTGGGAATTGGTGAAACCTTCTGCAACAGGGGACCGGCAACTCGGCGCCTGCCCAAGCACGCTGCTCACTGCTGTACAGCTCGGTGCTGGAGCACTTCTTGTTCAGTCTGAAGGCAGCACTTGCAAATGCTCTTGAGAAAGCAGCTTCGTTTACACATGAAAGGGGTAATTTGGGGATGAAATCTCTAACCAGCGCAGTCCACAACACACCTGGTGCTCCTACCCAGGCATAAAAAGGCTCATGAAAGGACCTGACGCTTCTGCACACCTCAGTGGCTTTTTCCTTCCAACCTGCTCTTCCAGCTGAACGTGCAGGCTGGCAGAATCTCCTCTTTCTGATGTTCTCTGGATGTGATGGATTGGCATGAAAGCCCTTATTTACCTAATGCGTTCACCACTGCAGCAGACTCTTAAACTGGTGCCTTTCTGCACAGTGGAAAACAATTTTACTTCCCTACAGAAGAAGTGTTCTCTGTTATATTTACTTTACAATTTACAGGGTAACAGATTAAAGGGACTAATGGAAAAAAGTTAATTTGCTCCTTCAATAACTTCATCTATGCTGACAACAAACTCCAAGCAGAAGTGGTCATGAACAGCAATGGCAAAGCAAAAACTTTCAGTGAAGGAGACCAAACCACAACAGAGAAGGACTCTGCAGACGTTTCAGTGGCTTCTGAAGACAGATGTACGCGAGGTACAACCTCGGTTACTTCAACAGCTGGTCACCTGCCCCTCCTTCACGCTCCACAAGCACGCTCACTTTCGTTCCAGTGCTCCTCATGGGCCTCTCACAACACACTTTGAAACAGACCCTCCCCTGATCTGTGTCCTGCCAACTGTCCAGAAGCAGGTTACAGAGTACGGGCAAAGAGACAGCAGAGTTTATCATAGGATGTTAGGGGTTGGAAGGGACCCAAGAGATCATCATTATCCTCAACAAACCCACTGCAGCATGAAGAAGTCTGCTTCACAGACATACAGAATTTGTGCGTTTTCGTTTCCAACAGTCAGGATTTAAGCGCTTCTGTTCCTCCGCCAAGGCCTTGGCCTCTAGCGTGTACATCCGTCTCTCTTCATTTTTCATTTTCTTCCACCTGTCACCCAGTATCACGCTTATGGCTCTGCAAGAGAAACGTTTACAGCGTGGTCAGGACAGGGTGGTGAGAAATACCCTTCTTTGGTTTTCATTTACCTCAGCACTTTACAGCAGACAGAAGTGAAGTAACACGGTTTACTCGCTCTGTATCTCTAGAGAGGCTCATTTTAAACAATCCTGATTCTGGTCACCTCCTCGTCCTTCTTGTAACCGGCAAAGCCGCTGACGTTTCAGTGCCAGCGAGCACGGGTCAGCACCCATTTCGAGGGCTCTGTATCACCACGGGCAGCTACTCGTGTAAACCTGCAGAACAGGGGTGTTCACACACTCTGCCACCAAATGGTCACTTGTTCTGCTTTGGTACCAGAAGATCATGTGACAGGTCTGCTGAAAATAGGTTCTCTGGTAACTAGGGCAATGAGCTTGAATATGACCTCAGCCCAACAAATATTTGATTGAACAAGTGCAGCTCCCCCAGATCTGTTCAACAGATGTGTAGTTTCCTCCACCTTTAATCTATTCTGGGTGGAATACACTGTTAAGTTCCCGTTCCCACACAGGAGGAACCACTTGTCCTAATCTCTTGTCACTGTTTTCAGATGCTGAATGAATTGCTTTCCTACTCCTTTTAAAGGTGATGTCTTTGGACAGCATTTCCCCATGCCACCGTGCAGTAGTGCTCAACTGCACTCCCACACGTTGGATCAATAGCCCCTGAAAGCTTTAACCCCATCCTTCAGCTGAATGAAAATCTCCAAACAGCAGCTCTTCTACCAGTGACAATTACTGAATTACTCAGCTGGTCTGGCTGCAGATCACAGCGACAGCAGTTCGGCTGTGAGACAAGGTGTGTGCAGCTAAGCACCCTGTAATACTAAAAAGTTCCTTGCTGGCAGCAAAGCTGTTCACAGACTTTCTAACAGCATCAAGAAAAGCTGAGTGTCATCAACCATCTACAGCCTTCCATGCACTTCCAAAGTTCTGAGGGCTTTTCTGCACCACACCAAGAAAATGTACTTCAATCCTTCATGGTGATGCAGTCCTACTGCTACACAGAGCTGCCGTGAGCTAGCTGCCATGAGCTGCAGAGCACTTGGAAAGCACAGGAAAAACCAACTCCACAGGGGCTGCTAACTCCACCCATGTTCTGGTGACTGCTTAGAGCAAACTCCTGAAGCTGCCAACAGATCCCATCACCATCAAAGCCATCTGCACAGCCCGTCTCTTTGGCAATGGAATCTGGTTTTCTATCCGAATTAAGGTCTGGCATTAGAAGCAAACACCATCCTGATTAATGAGCAAGTTTTTCATGTTCTAGCAGTATCCAGAGGCAAATCAACAGCACCAGAAACCTGTCTGGCTTTGGCCACCCGTTTGTACTGGGTCATTCATATCCCCAGGAAAGAACACGGTGATCCGGAGAGCAGCTTTGCTGGAAAAGCCACTGCACCTCCAAGTATTATCTCCCAATATATCCATTTCAAATGCAAATCTATGTATTTTGTATCTCCAGAGGCACCATAAGGCAGCACAGATCTGCATGTGAAAAACCTGAAAAATCTAATGCACAGCCACCACTTCTCCAAGGAAGCAGTTCTATGAACAAACCAGTGAGACTGAAAGAAACTGTGTGCAGAGAAATTCAACTTCTTGCTGTAACAGACCCCTACATTCCCTGATCAGAAACTAGAGACCCCACTGCATCACTGCCTTAGGCACTCTGTGCACTGCCTTCGTCCCCCTGACATGCTGGCAGGACACCTGACGACCCTTCTGCACTAGTGTGCAGGATGCAGTCCCTGACACTGCAGTTCATTCAAAAGAAACTGTCTGAACAGGAGTTGAGAATGCCTTCGGTTTACTCAGCAGCTGCATCCAGCAGGCACAAATGCTGTGCATGGTTCAGGTGATTTTCTTCACCCTTTGAACACCACAGTAGTCGTATTATTCCACTGTTTCTGAACACACCATCAAGTCCAATTATGGCTACGATGAGACTATTCAGAAAAGAAATGTGCTGCCCCACCACCAGGTCTTCCAGTCCACAGTGCACAGTCACCTGTGGTCTGAATGTTTACCACTTGCTATCTTGCTGACACAGCTCAGGCTACTTTCTCTCAAAAGCTCTGAGCTTTCTTAAGTGCTCAAGAAAAACAAAGCGTGCACAGCAAAGGCAACTGCCATTACACAGGCAGTGACTACTGCCTGTAACCAGCCACAACCTCAACGTGACACATATGGCTGGGAAAATAACGAGTTGCTGCTCAACAGCTACATGAATAAGTCACAGCAGCATCTGAGCACCTACAGCATCAACTGTCACCAACTCCTGTGATTTCCTGGTTTATGGATGCCTTCCACACGACACAGCAAGCAGGGCACACTGACACACACTTGGAACTCCATCAGGACTTCAAGGTAAACCTGCTCACTGAAACAGTCAACCAATTTTCACAGCCAGCCAGCTGCAGCTCCAGCTTACAGCACCCATTTGCTATCAGCATTTTCAATGAGATAAGAGAGCAAAGAATGTTCCTAGCTACGTTCTGTTCCACCTCTCACCGACAGCTGCACTGAATTTGAAGGAAGCAGACTGGCTTCACTGCAGTGACTGCGAGCATTGCAGAACACCCCTGGCAGGACACACCAAACTGGCTGGGGTTTAAGGATGGGTCATTTGTGCAGTAATGTTCCACTTCTCAACAGTAGTTACAGCCTCCTCACGGTAACATTATAAAGCAGAACTGTGAAAGTCCTGTCTCCTTTAGTTTTGACCAGATATAATACCAGCATTTTTATGTGACAACAGAATTTTTACAGTGACATTTTCATAATGCCATCTATGTACAGATCTGATTGTATAATCAGAGCACATTCACGTGATTTAACTTACATTTACATATTCACAAGCAATAAAAATACCATTCAAAACACATACAACTGAGATTTTAATAGAAAAGAACAATTTAGACATGACCATGGACATAGCTAAAACCAAAATAACAAATTAACAACAAACCCTCTGGCAGACACATGGCCACATGACTCTTCCTGCAAGTCTCAGTAGACTGCTGACTGCCTTCAGGACAAGCAAGGTCTGGCAGCGTTCTGTTGGGACTAAGATCTTTCAGCCACCCCAACGATCAGCACCCCAGTATTCAATATTAGAGACAAATAACATCACTGAAGCACCTGCAGTATTCCTCCTCCCTCGACTTAGCTGGAAAGGGCAGTGTCCATTTTCAATCACACCACACGAGCAGGGACCCTGGTGCTGTTTTCCCCTGAGGATTTTCCATCAGGGCAAATGGCCTGCTGTGTGCTGGCGACTCTGCTCGTGCACATCTGCACCTGTGCCAGCTGCTCTACCCAAACGCTTCCTCAGCAGTTAAGCTTGCCAAAAAAGGTTTGGGTCAAACATTCTGGATGCTGTAAATTAAGCCTTGTGCCAGCATCTTTCAAACCTGTTGTTAAAACAATAAACAACCATTTATTGTTTTAATTCCAACAGAATTTGGTTCACTTAGTTGTAAAGGCAGGACACTGATATTCTACTCGCTCAACAGCAATAACAAAGCCACTGATTCTGTAACATTACCTGTTGTCTTTCCCTGGATACATCTGAGTATATTCAACTCTGTATTTTTTGGCAAAAAGCATGAAGGCATTCATTGGTCTTTTGCACTTGTTTGGAGACGTGGCACTCACAGTACTTGCAGTCCCTGAGCTGTGGCTTTTGCCAGCTTTGCCGTACAAAGAACTGGAGGAGAGCTGCGACGGTGCAGTAGGGGCACAGTTTTTACTACTGCATTCTGATCTCTCAGCATCTTGATTGTTCGATCCTCCACAGGACAGAGAAGCGCGACGCTGGCGAGCCATGCTGCTTAGCACATAAACTGCAGAGGAATCCATTGGTGTGAAATCATAACTACAAGAAAAAGACAGGCCATAAAATGATAAAGTAATTCTCCTGTAAAATCCTTAACACAGCTGCTCACTCCTCATCTGTACTAGGTATCTAGTATTCTGGTCTCTTTTATGCTTGACACACAGATGTCAGTGTGAGAAAACAGCAGCAACACAAAACTTTGGCAGATGAACTAGTGGAGTTTTATTAGTGTGATGGTGGACTGCAGCTTTGCAAGAGCTGCTGTGCACAGTCAGCATCCCAGCTGTGTATCAGTTCATTATTCACCACCTTCACATTTCATCCACTTTTGAAATCAGCTGCTCTGCTCCCCTCCCGCTTCTGTCCTTATCACAGGCTAAACCTCATCAGTGCTACTGAAAGGGACAACTGATGTGAGGAGGACAGGCATCAGGTTTATTGGAAATACAAATATGAAACCACTACACTAGCACAGACAATACAGACCACTGTACAAATAACTTCTTTAGGCAGTTAAATACGTATTTTACAGGACAAACCTGTCAGTGACACTAAAGAGGTGTCTGAAGACCCACGTGACACGATTCAGGTCAAAGCTGACACACGTCTGCCCTCTAGTGACAAAGACGGGAGCTTCCTCGACACTGCAACAGCTTCAAGCAGCTGCTGCCATGCAACGCTTCAAGTGCTTTACGTTCCTGTAACCTTGTGTTGACCGACAACTACAACTAACCTCGAAGCACTACAATAAACGTTTAATCCACAGGCTATGTGCTACCATCTCCTGGTGCGTGCAGCTCAGCCTGGAAGCCACAGGCTATCGTTTTTAACCTGCTGCAGGGGGAAACCTCACTTGGAAAGGCACTACTCCATCAGAAATCCCAAAGCTGTCACCACAAAATAAACATAAGACGTGTACAGTTCTAAGGCTCTGCTCACCCACCAGTGAATACAGCTGTAGTTGCACAATTTATGGCAAAAATAACGGCTCTGAAGAGCTTTTTCCTGAACACACAGAAGAACTACTAGCAGGGAAACACTGCCAAGCAGTAGTCCCTCCCCATCAGCAAATACAGATCTCATCTGTGGGATGGAATCAAAACAAGGGTGGAGCCTGGGGGCTGCCTCCCAGCTCCCTTGGAGAAGTACAAGGCCACCAAGAAAGGATAATGATAGGACAACTCTGTTCTATAAACAGTCCAGCACCCTTCCTATTCTTGTATCACAGCAATAGATTTTAGTTCCTCTACCCTGTTAACTACAGCTGCTGCTGCACACTGCTTTCTCAGTGACTTACACTCTCCTGCCCAGAAAAGGACACAAGGAAGTGCCCAGGCACCATTCACCAGGGCTGCAGGATAAACAGAAGAGGCACAAGACCCATTTCTTCAGTGAGAGGTAAACACGAAGGTTCTAACAGCTACCTGTGCATTTCAGTAGAGGTGTTAAGAGGGGAAAAACACCCAGACAGTGAGTGAGTGAAAACAAGGGATTTGAACTCACTTTTTATACCAGACTGAAATCACACAGGAGGCTCCTAAGGCTTAAACTGCAAACAGCATTTTAATTCACTTTTTCTCGAGTTAAAAAGCAACTGGACTACAAATGGATGCTAACAAGGAACTAAGGTCATGAGAAAGATGGCTACTACTAAGCCTACAAGTCTCTAAATACGATAGAAAAACATTTATGAGTATTACTGTTTCCTTAGAATCTTTATGTTGGACAGGACCTCTACAGGTTTTTATCTAGCTGAACCTCTTGCTCAAAACAAGAAAAACATTGAAATTTGGGAAAAATTTAATAGCTGACAGAGGTACTGCTGCAGGAAACTGTACTGAGTTTTTCAAACATATCCCACTTTACCTCAAGAATTTGTACAGATGTATGATTTCAATACCTTTATCTACTCTAAAACTATTAAAAGGGTCAGAAAAGGTACTTCCAAGTATTACTTTGCAGTTCAGCAAAACATATTGACTACACAGCTTTCCCAGCCTTCACCTGCCCCTCTCATTTGTCTTGTATTACCAAAAGTGTTCTCTCTTTGCTCTACCTAATGCTTCAAATTCTCATGGACTTAAGGTGCCTACTCATTAAATACAACAGCCACTGAAGCCACTTATCCAAAAATTACCTTTTAAATGTATCAAAAACACCTGAATCATCAAAGTTAATGGCATCAGGGTGTCCAGGAGGTAGACACAGATCTCCAAGATGCATTTCACAGCATGGAATGCCATGCTGTACCACAGTCAAGCTTGGGTAAAAAGATGACCAACCTGAAGTGGTAAAGAGTTTTCAATTAGACAAACGGCCAGACAATCTGTCTCGTTCTTCATTGGAGCAATCCTACCATACATCATTTTACAAAAATGTTGTGATGCAGCTTCTTTCACCCACAAGAAAAATCAACACTCAAGGAATTCTTACTGCAAATAGTGTATTTTTATCTCAAGTAAAATCTTGTTCTAGCAAAAAGCCTTACAGATTTGTAGCTCTTTCTCCCTCCAGGTTTCTGCTTTCCTGAGCTCCACTTACACACTGGATCCATTTCTTCTGTAAAAGGCAAACACTATTTCTGCAGCTTTATAGCTTTATGGTCTTGCGTTGTTCAACTTCTGGATTTCTTTACTGAGGTAAAAAACTGATTATACGACACCACTTCTATAAATTCATTGAGCAACACAGGATGCCAATAGCCCTGCAGCCACTGTCTAGGAGTATTTGAATATACAGCCATGGGTATTTGTAGTATTTCATACCTTTACTTTTAACGTAAAACGGATGATCAAGTCGGCATTCCACCGTAAGCAAGCCATCTTCCACTGTGCCAGGATCAAAAGTCAGCTTCAGCACTGACTCACCAAAGGAAATGCTTTCTTCATGAGAAATCAACTTCAAACCATCAGAGCCGTATCCCTATAAAACACACACAGAGTCCAACATTTCCCCCCAAGAAAACCACCTACCCACATACACTACAGACGTACACCCATCACCTTCCACTGTATTAAAAAAGGCCAACATTCCGAGTGCGCTCGTTAGAAATTAATAAAGACAATACAACATTCTGAACACAAACAAATTCAGTTCATTTGCTTTTTTACAAGATACTCTAATATTACAGCGTTCAACTCTAGACAAGTTAGCACAAACCTGTCTTCCACTAAGGGCACAGGGATAAAAACCAAGTATTTGCTACAAGTATTGAAAGCAACTAACAGCTACCTTATAAGGACTCTCGGAGAGACTTTCCTCTCTGCCACAGCTTTCAGACCTTGCAAAATCTTCCACATCCTGCCATTCTTTGTTGCGTCCTTTATGAAAGCACAAACGAGTGCCTAGTAGATTTATTCATGGAAGAAAAAGAAACAAAGATTATTTCTGTCCAAAAACCTGTTACCAAAAAACCCCACAACAACTGACCAGACAGAACACTTTTCAACGCAACAAGGTATGTCACCTTTTAGAAAGCAATGCCAAACAGTTGAGGGCCAGGAGTGGCACCATCCTAAATCATCATCATCCGAAAGTGACGACATGCAGAAAATGCCAGATTCTGACTCGCTGTTTGCCTATTACAGAAAAAAATAAAGGCAAAACCAGTGTTGGTATTTTAGCAGAGAGGCTTTCGGAAAATGCCCCACCCTGACAGCTTTGGGCTTACGCCTCCGAGTTTCATTTCGCACCTATGGATTGTGTTACACTTCAGTCCATGTTCCCAGCTCTCATCCCTTGGTCATCCACTGAACCACCCAAAGCACACATTCCTCTACGGCCAAATTGCTGGAAGGCTGTAGGGCCAAGTCCGTTTTAGACAAATCACTCAGAAAAGTTACAAGTCTTTAACAGACAAGTTTCAGACACAAATCAATACACAGGGCTGACAAGATCTGTACATCTCAAAGGAGATGGTACTGTATTTCGTCTTCAAGACAGCAAACGAGTTAAAACCTTTTTCTTTAAAGCTTGCTACAGAAGGAAGTAACAGAGAAGCAGAGACTTCTCAGAGGGCAGTCTCTTCACAAAAATGTGGACGCGATGCTGTAGCACTACGAGCCTACTGTGTTTGGTAAAAGGCAACAGAAAAATCCAGCTCCAACAGAAATGGTCCTAAACATCAGGGGTGTTTTAACAGATTCCTCTTTTCAAAAAGCTTAACCCATTACTTAGCATCCTTATTATAAAATGCTTCAAAACTCACTCTTTCATGTCTGACTGGTGTTTCATCCAATTCATTTTTGGAGAAGTTAGGATCATTCTTGGAGGATCCCGGTGGAGGCCGTGCATAGGAATGTAAACTTTTGCTTGTAGCTATTATGTGAACAGGAGATGATCTGTAAAAGAAAAATCTGTTTTAAAGTCTCTCAAATTAAGACAACACAAGACCTAGTTGCCATCACTCTGAAATGCTTTTATTTACCAAGTGTTTCCGTTTGCGTGAGCCAAACACCGAGTAAACTTCCTACACGTACTCAAATGGGATGATTAGAGAGTGCAAGCTCAGGCAACAGGGAGTACTTAGCATAACTCCTGCATTGCTTCTCTGCACCACCCAGATGACAGTACTAACTCCACATCTGCACCTCTGTCACAACACTGAAGCTTTCAGAAGTGCCCGAAGTTCAAGTCTTGGAGTACATAAAGACATCTGCTCTGACCTAATGATTAAATCCCAACTGCACTGCTATTAACAGTACTGCATTTAATTTTATTGTTATAAACCTGAGACCAAAATTAAACAAGATGAAGCCCAGAAAAATCCCACACTGCTTATCAGTCTTACAGAATTTACAGAACACAAATCAGAAACAGTTATCAATACAAAATACATGGCATTAGTTTTCCAAACAGCTCTTTACAGAAAACCACTGAAGTCAGGGCACTAGTAAACGTTAAAAAATCCTTGTTTTTTCCATCTACTGCTTTATATGAGGCAAATGCTTGTACTTTCTGAGCCTTCCATGGTTAGGCAATGTCCTTCTATCATCCAGCCTCATTCGTGGCTTTTGCAACAGGCTCCAAAATGAGTCACATGCAATCTTCCACACAAAATTAAAGTTACTATCACAGAATCACAGAACGTTACAGGTTGGAAGGGACCTCAAAAGATCATCTAAGTCCAACCCCCCTATATAGAAAGATCAACAACAGGGCTCCAGTTCCAAGTCAGAGAGTGTGAAGAGTAAAGGAAATGTTTCTGGGAACACCATGCAAGAAATCTTAAGAGTTCAAAATGGAAATGAATGCCAGTACCTGTTATAAAAAGAGCACTGCATTAAAGGACTCTGTGGACTCGTGGCTATATTAGCTAATTCTGTCAGCCAGTTCACCCCATTCTCACAAGAATAGGCATTTTCTGCGTTGCTGTTTGAGGTATGTTGGTTCCATGAAGGCCTTGAACATTCCTGATGTGAAACATCAGCACCAAGCTGAAAAAGTGCAGGCGGGGTAGAATCTGTCTGCACAGCCTGTAGTTCAGGAAGATCATCTACAAACAAATGTACAAATTACCATAATTATGCTCATTGCTGAGTTCTAGGAAAGACTAAATCTTGCAAATAAAAATCAAAAGGGAACCACAATGAAGTGACTGATTTTGTTTTCTCAGATCACTGTTACCAACACTTCTCAACCTCTACTCGTATCACTGAGAAACCCAGGGCAGAAATAATCACAGCTCAAGTCTGTTATACATTCATGTAAGGCATTTTAAGTAACTAGTAGATCTGGCATTAAAGTTTTTACAACACTGACTAGTTTACAAAGAATTGTGCTGCACAATTATGCAGAAGTAGCAACATGCTTCATTAGGATCCTACTACACTCAACAAACAGCAGCTAGGTGAATCTGCTGTAGTAAAGGCAACACTAGAAATCATCAACACCAGGAGCTGTACAAGGTAAAAGTTGCCAAGTTTCCACCAGGACTTAAATAACTCAGAAGTCATGAAAGCAGGGTGTACACCCCGTAGAGGTGAACTCCTATCAGAAGTTTTCACAAGTTACACTGAATATGGAAAAGAGTTAACACACACATGCTCTCACGTAACTGATTATCACAATTCTTAATCAATGACTTAAACTAGATGTGCTGATATTCCATTGATTATATCAATTCTAATGTCCACGCTATTTTTCTCCAGTATTTAAGAAGTGAAGTTAAACATTTCTTTGGCCTGGATGCTCTCTTTCCAGCTGACCTAAAGCAGCATCATTTCCCATTAGGAGGAGCTCCTGAGCTTTCTGTTTGCTATTTTAGTGCCAAAAACCCTCCTCCTCCTCTGGAGATCAGGAGCAGAAGTTTGTAGCTCCAAGTTCAAGAGCTCATTTAAGTCAACAGGCCAGTGTTTCAGAGCTGGGACGGGTTAAAAGGAAGCAACTGTAAAGACCATCAGATGTCGCAAAACAGTCCCATTACCACACCTCCTTCAAAATAAGTCACTAATCTCATTCAGCCAGCTTCCACTAATTTCACTACAGAAAAAAACCTCCAATGAAGTTGAGAATTTGATGACATCTGAAAGTCTCATTATTTACCAAGTTCCATATGTTCATCACAGGACGCATATCCAGGAGAAGAGGGCAGGTTTTCATTACATTTCAGCAACTCCAGTGACTCGTTCATCCTTGAAGTTCTCTTGTCCACTACCAGGAGGAGTTTCTGAACTGCATTAGGCATTTGATTTGTCTTCACTTCCCACACCATGTTAGGATGCTCCAAAGTATCTGACTTTAAAGGAGACGGAGGTTAAAAAACAGCATATACATAAACTGGTTTAATTTGCATCTGACAGGCTACTTAATTGCCAGCACTCTAAATCCTCTATAATCTCTCAAAAATTGCAGCATAATTTAGCTTGAAAGGGACATCTTGAGATGATCTGGTACAACCCCTAAAGCAAGCAGGTTTGAAGTCAGTTGAGGCTGCCTGAACCCTCGGCCACTCAAGTTTCCAGCATTTTCATTCATGAAGGTTCCCTGGATCTTCTCACCAACCTGTTCCTTACACAGTTTGAACTTTCCTTGCGACAGCTTGTGCTCATCATCACACAGGAGTCTGGGTCGCTTCCTGAACCACCATCAGGCCAAGGTAAACAACATTTGCTTGGCACCCTGAGCCACACACCCCCTCACAGAAGGCAATCAGACAGGCCCAGCAAGATCTGCCTTCATCTGTCCTGACTATTCCTATTACCTTCTCACTTTATAGGACCCAGGACATGGCTGTTAGGAGGATCTGTTCCACAATCTTCCTGAAGCCTAAGGTCAGGCTGACCAGCCTGTAGTTTCCCCACATTCTCCTCCTTGAAGCCAGGTGCAGTATTTTCTGTTTTTCCAGTTATCAGAAGTCCTCCTGTCCCCAAACAGACCACCTTTTGGAGACCACCTTCACAGTGACACTGGACAGCTTCCCCCAACGTATCTCAGACTCTGACTTGTGCATGGCCAGATCACAGAACTGGCCTGCTCCTCTGCAAAAGCAAAGTATCCTGCTCTGTCAGACATATGTGGCAGGCCCAGGGCCTCAAGGAACCTGGACACGAGCCTTTCAAATAAAAACCAAAGCAAACAAAAGGCTGCCCTCAACCTTTGCAATTAGGTCTCTCATGCCATTTAGAATCAGACCCAGTTTCTCTAGCTGATGTATTGTTAGAAGCCACGGCCTCGGAAGCTTTTTTCAGTGCCCTTCACATCCCCTGTGATCATCACTTTGGGTATAGTCTCAAATGCTTTTGATTGCTAATATCCTTAAATGTGCTGTAAATGGAACACAAACAGAAGTCTCTATTAATAATTTCACTGCAGTTACAACTCCCCAAATCCCAGTACTGTAGCATTTGTACCAAAAGAAATACTTGAAATCATCTTCAGCAGGCAGAGAACTGTGTGATTATTCTGAACAACCACTGCCTCTAAAAGCTGGAAAACAAGGCTATCCAGTCTTTAGTAATTTGGTTATCCACTGTTCTTTTCAGATGATGATGAATTAAAGCTACCATAACACGATTACCTTGTACTTTCATGAAGCGTCATTGAAAAAGTAACCGTGAGTCCCTCAGAGTAGAGCAGAAAATGCAGCTTAGCAAGAAAGAAAAGAAAAACAACCACATACGTGTTGGCTAAGTCAGCTATCATGCACCACATTACAGAAAAACAAGTAACAACTAAAACCAGGCTAATATTCTCATATGAAACAGTAAGCCTATCGTCACAAAGGTTCTCTTAGCATAATACATAAAAAACCATCTGGTAACAATTACTGGAAGTTCCCAACTGCATTTCAACAACCACCTAAAAAGTAATGTTGGCTCTGCACACACACTAACACCACTGCATGGTTTCACTCATGCTATCAAGCTGTCACGTTCCTTTTGCGGCTCATCTGAACACAATACAGCTTGGGCATTAAATGAAAAATCTGAACTGAAAAGTCCAAGCGGTACATTTTTTCCGCTGGAAAATTTATAACCTGCTCATTTTCTAATCTTTCAAATACATGCAAAACGTGCATAAATTTACATTCCAAGCGCAAAAAGATGTTGGATTCTACTCAAATGGCACTACCACAGAAGCTAAGACAGCATCATTCTGGTTTTAAGGAGATGCAGAGTGAAGGGAAGACAAGCAAAAAGCTCAGTCATTTCTGAACCAAAAAAAGCAGACTTCAGTAGTACAGGTCAGAACATCGATGATTATCTTTACACAGTCAACTCTGAAAAGCCACTCTTTGTTTTTCTAGCTTGTCTGTCAGTCCTTCCTTTCCATTCACCCCACCCCCCCTTTGTTTTTCCTTCTACTTTTTCTCACTTCCTTTCCAATTTTCCTGCCAAAATGAACAAGCCGACTTATTTTGGGAATGTTGCCTTTGCCTTCCTTCCTGCCAGCTGCCAACATCTTAAAGTACCTGTGCTCGTGACACTGTAGACTGAAGGTCGGAGGTACAGACACAACGCTCTAACAAGAAATGCTTCTTTGAAAAATGAATTGTTCTGCCAAGTTGCAAAAGTTTCTCTAAATCAAGGCCACCCATGTACAAGAGCCAGGGAAAAAAAAATCCTCTAACTATTTTTTTTTTAAAGTGTCCAATTTTAGTGTTTTTTTATTCAACTTCATTAAATGCTGCTTTAGACATCACTCGCTGCTCTTGTTCTCGGCCTTTCAATGTTTTGGAACATTATGGGGATGGTCACCAAACAGCTTGTGAAGACTTTTTTTTTTAAAAAAACTGACCTCAAGCCTTGTAGCAACAGATGTTTCTAGAAGTAAGCTTCACGAGACGATTATTACTGCCATTTCCTTTAGAGGCTACGTTAATTTGTGAATTTGTGCTTTAAAGCAATCCGATCTGCCTCGCAAAACCACACGGCAACATTTACAAAAAGCTCATTAACTAAATCATGTCTGTTTTTTAAAATCGGTAACAAAAATAAACAAGACTGCGGCCGAGCAGCAGCTGGGCAGAACCTGGAAAGCGTCCACCCAGCCCGCACTGTGTGAGTGGAAATGTTTCCCTCTGGCATTGCCGTCCTTCCCACAACCTACCACGCGAGTCTCGGGCAATGCCTATGTACACAGCAATTCACTGGATGGAGATCTACACGAGGCTGGCACAGGATCCTGCTCTGATGCACCCCGGCTGGCTCAGCCGTGCCAGGGGAGCGCTGCGCAGCCGCGGCCTCAGAGGTGGCCCCCAACATTATTCACGATGTTTCTGCCGTGATGGGCTCTTAGCGCTACAAGGGCCGAACAGTCGCTTTTACCCAGCTACCTCGGGTGTATTTTCAATCCCCGAGAAGGGAGCTTTGCTCCTGCCCTGCCCCCGCCGCGGCACAAACAGCGCTCCGGTTATATAACAAACGTGTTTAGAACGCAGGCACAGGCGCCGGAGCCCGCACCGCTACGGTTCCCCCACTCGCTGACTGAGAGGACCCCGTCCCTCCCCCGAACCTTCTTCCCACCCACCCGGCCGCGGAAAGCCCCTGGGCCGGGCTTCCCCCTCCCCTCGCCCCGTCATGTGATGGCTCCTGGCCGTCGTCCTTGTTTATAAACTTGTGCCGGCGCGGCGCAGGCGCGCAAGGCCCCATTCATTCTCAACTGCGTAATAGCCCAGCCCGACGGGGGGAGCCCCCGCCACGGACCCCGCCACTACCCCCGGACCGGAGCCGTGCGGGCTCCGGGGTGCCCCGCTCCCGAGCTGCCACCAGCAGCCTCGCAAAGAGACGCTCCCCGTCGGGGCGCAGCGCCCACGCTCTGACAGACGGGGGGGCAGGGGCCGCTCCCTGGGAATAAACGCGGCAGACAAAGCCGCTGCGTCTCCCGCTCTGACCGTCTGATGCCGCGGCAGAACGGTCCCGAGCGGGGCCGGCGCTCCCGCGGGTCTCAGTCCAGCGGCGCGGGTGAGAGGCGGCTCAGCGGAGACAGTAAACAACGTCCGACCGCCACCGCCAAATCCGGAACCCAACGGCACCAGACGGCCACCCCGGCTCAGTTAAAGGCTGCCGCCAATCTCCTTAGGCCCCGCGGACCACCCCCCGGCCCCTGCTGCCCCTCAGTAACGGCAACTCCAAACTTTGTAGCACTTACCAAACCCGTCGCCATTACCCAGTTCCCCTCGGCTCCCCCCGCCTCCCCTGCCTCCTCCCCACAACATAATCCCGCACCCGTTCTGCGCAGCTCGGGCGCTGACTGGCCGAAGACGACGTCCTTCAAACAGCAGCCGCTCCCTATTGGCTCTTTGAGCTGCCTATCAGGAACCTGTCCGGAGGTCGGACTTGTTTTGATTCTCCTGCGCCGCGGATTGCGCCGCGCCCCACGTCAATCACTCCCAGGCAGCGCTCCCATTGGCCAGGCCTCCGCCCGCTGGTCGAAGGACACGCTGGGAGCTGCAGTCTTTGTCGCTGCCGCCGCCCGCCAGCTCGGCGGTGCCGAGACGACAGCCCCCAGGCTGCCCCGCGCGGTGGCCGGCCGGCAGTAAACAAGAGCCGCAGGGACACGTGTACTCACGCCGCTTGCGGGGCCTGCCCGGGGTCGGGCCCTCAACCCTGCAGCGCCCAAAGGCGCGGCCTGGCCAGATGCTGCCGCGGGGGAGGCGACGGAGGAGCGACTGCCTCGGTCTTCTACGGCGGGAGGGGACTTATGGTCCGTGGCAGAGATGGCGGCGGGTGCTGACTCACAGCCCCGGTGCCGGGAGCCCAGCCCGGTGCCCAGGACTTGAGCTTTACCGCATCACTTAGCGATCCGCGGCTTTGTTGAGAAATGGGCCCCATTCGCATTTCACCAAACGCGGACTGGGGGTGGGGAGGTTAAAGGAAGCTGCTAAAGGTCAGGGAATGAGTCAGCAGCTGCGCTTGGGCTCTGCTCCGGCCTCGCCCCTCTTTTTCCTTTTATTAAAAAGACTCGAGTCGTGGCTTAGGCCCAGAGAACAGTTTGAGGGATGAGGAGGAGGAAGCCCAGCGTATAAAACCATACAGGTTTATCAGTCCGTAAGTGTCTCCCAGACGTTCCCATACGCTGCCAGAATAACAGCCTGGCTTGGTTTGACTGGTGTTTTACAGACACACAAATGAGACTGTGAGTGCTAGCGGGATTTGCGCGTTCACATGGTATCTCTCCGAGATCTGAGGCGCTAAATCAAACTCCTGATCTTGAAAGGCCAAAATGCTCAACATGTATTACTGTACCTGATTTGACGCAAAGCAAATATGTGCAGCAGGACAGGAATAACACAGAGGGTTCTGAAAGCTGACGGAGAGTTTCAGGATTGTGTAACTCCGGGAAGTTTGCCCAGGAAAGCATTTCTTCCTTGACCTATTTTCCACGTCATGCCAATCACATCAATGCGTCGAAACTCCTGCGTTAGAGCTTGTGTTGTAATGTGGCATCCTCAACCGTTCTGACTTTCAGGCACATAGTTGTGCAAGAAAATAAATAGTTGGGATATAATCACAAACGGGTTTGTATTCAGTTCTCTGCAAGGTTTGTGGCTATCAACATGCTGTTAGCGGCCACCAGAGGGTACGCTGGTTTTATTGTTTCTGCGGGTCCACAAAGGTGATCGAATCGAAAAGCAAAGAAGTCACATGCTCCGCAATGATGCTAATGACTGAGGATGTTTCAGTGCCACGTACATGGGTCTAACATTTGGCTTTTCCACAAAGTAATAGTTTGTTAGTAAAGTCACTGCCATCTGTCAACACTGAAGAGAGATGTTTCAAAAGCACGCAGTACCTTCTGCAGTATGAGCTGGAAAATACAATCGTTTTATATGTATGGAATGCAACCAGAATTTTTCTGTGCTTACATAGGAAACCAACCGTTTACAGGTAATTTTGCCAGCTTAAAAACACAAGTTGCCTGAACAATTGCCTCCAGGAAAAATCTGAATAGTAATGTTGAGAGTCAGTTATTAAGTGACTAGACAGATTGTTTTAATATCATCTGTCTAAGCTTACATCCCACAAACTCATATTTTTCCTACATGTACAAGTCAGGCTTTTCCTAAATGAGTGATACATCTTTATAGCCTTTCTCTAAAATACATTTTTTTAATAAATTGAAAAATGGGAAATCGGAAGTACTCATTTTTACACGTTACTCCACAACTAAGCTACTTTTAAAGTTGTGTTTCTTCGTCCCCTTTTCTCTTTTCATCTCCCTTATATATCTAAACAGCCTTCAGGGTCTTTGGAGAGCGACCTGAGCTTCTTCGGTTTCAAATGAATTTTACTACATACCCTGCATTTTCAGATGCAGAAGGTTCAGCAGAAGACCTGACTTCAGAAGCCTGTGTGTGCAGACATCTCTGTTCTGCAGACAGATTACTCTGCTTGTTATACAGTCCTTTGCAAGTTAAAACTCATTTTACTCTTTTGAAAGCTCAGTCTGCAGCAGTATGGAAGACTCCATCAGACTTCAGAAAAAGACTCTGAACCTAGAGGTTCATGCAACCCACTATGTACTTTTTCCTACCCAAAAGTAATGTTAAATACATTTGTTGTGATGGTTCAGAGTTCTGTACAAAAGTTATGCATGAGAGTTGTGTGTGAAGCCCAGTCCTCTGAGATCCACCGACCCAGATTCCAGGCACAGGTTCAGACAAGTGAGTGCCACTGATGAATACAAACCTCGCGATCCCACTCGCCATCTATGACATACCCAGACAACACAAATAAGATGAATCCTACCTAGGACTGCGATTAACATCTTGTTAAGAGGAGTGTCTGAAGTTGGAGATTCTGACCAGACATGTAACAGCTTCCTCATTTTCAAATCTACCTTTTGTGTGTAGTACACGCCACTTGCTGAGTGAGGATGCGAGCACACGCGAGTGAGAGGACAGGCACGCTGTGCTGTAGGTGGCAGCAGGACACATAAAACTGTGTCTTCTAAATGTCACAATTGTGTCAGTGCTATACTCCTTGCTGTGTATGCCTAGTCTCTAATTAAATCGTTACTCCCGCTCTGAACACCCCACCTCACCTTACTCGCTGCCCGAAATGAATGGGTGCTCAGAGAATGAATCAATCCTGTGTAACATGGGCACTGTTGTTGGCTGTGCTGACTCAGCTGCTTCTGCTGTTCCAAAAGAGGTAGAAAATAAGTCGGGGGATGGGGAAGTGTTAGCTTTGAGTTCTTGTCACTTCATGCGTGGCACAAAACAAGCACAAGAGACTGCACAAACAGAGCAATAAAGATACACGTACATTTACATCCTAGCTGTTTGCCTCAGAATTGTCTGCCACAAAACTAAGAAACCACCATATAGATTGAAAAAAGTGTGGAGTGCTGCAGTCCACCTCGTATGAGTAAGCTGCGTGTTGTACATTCAGCTTGTGCCTGGTTCTGCCTTTAATTTGTCCTATCCAAAGCCAATGTCCTGTCCTGCATTTACGACACGGTTGCTGCTGCTGACTCTGAAATACAGCACGTTGTTAACTCGGCTACACGAGTCCTCACATCCAGACATCCACACTCAGTAATTAACCAGATACTCCCCAGACATCAGAGCAACTTTGCTCACCAGAGCTTCCACTTTTACCCAACGTGGCAGCCTCTGTTCTGAAGACCGAGTGACAGACCCCATGACATCAGTTTTCTGTCTTCACAACGACTTCTGTATCTCCTAAAGCTATTTCTACTCATTCTCTTTACTCATAATCTTTTGTGTCTAGCTGCAGTGGTGGTTAGCTCTCTCCACAACCCCAATGACAACTCTGGGCATGGCCACCCCTTTATTTCATCTCTTTAATCTCCTCACAGAGGATGCTGTTGGGATCACAGAGTAGAAGAACAGAGCCTGTATTGCAGACCATGGAGCTGGCTAGTAAAGGGCAAATGAAGGTTATATGGATACTAGAAGTTTCTGCATGTCCAGTTGTGATAGAAATGAAGAGGGAAACTGAGAGCCCAAAGAAGGGAAAACTCAGCCCAGAAAACACTTTCTAGTACAACTATAAATGCTCCATGTAAAACCTGAGGCACATTAAGTTCAGATGCACCACATATTCCAAGTAAATTTGGGCTCAGGCTGGAAATACGGGGAATTTTTTCTTTCACAGCTGTATTTAACCAGGAAGGCTGACATTTGTTAAGCCTCTCAGCTCTCCTGGTCCAGCTTTCCTGATTGATTGGTCCTTCACCAGCTCAGCACCGCAGAGGTCACCCCATTCTCAGGAGCACAGAATTCAGCAGGCACAGCTCTCCATGAACTTAGATCTCCCCTTTCCATGAACCCATCCTGCATGTGCACCTCCCCAGCCATCCCTTTCTGATTAGAGGAAAAAGAAGTCTCCACAGCTCTCACCTCCATGAAGGCACAAGGGGCAGGGGGAAGGGGCCGCTCCCTCCGCTCTTCACCTTCAGCTCTCCGCAGCAGGTAAATGCCCCTCTCGCTGGGTTTGTCGCCCCTAGTTCTGGGATGGTCTGGCTGCGAGGGCTGACTCGCCGTGCGTGAGCCCTGCGCGGTCTGAGCAGCAGAACTGCTGGAGCTGGATGCAGAAGGCTTCTGCAGAGCGACCCTCCCTGCCCTCGGCATGGCAAGAGGCTTCTTCTCATCGGTCGTGAACGCCTGCAGCACCGTCTGCAGCTCTCTCTGTGCCCCTTTGCAGCTACTAACCCTAACTCACTAACTCCGAACTTCCCCTGAGTACCAAGTGCCTGTGGGAACATGGAAAGCAGTCCCTCCTCTCGAAAACACCCACCCAGGGCAGGACAAGGGGAAATAAGCAAGGGAAGTGGTGTTCCTTCGGCAGAAAGATTTTCCCTTGGGAGACACAGAGGGGTAAGGGATGGCTCTCCCACAGGTGCCCTGGGAGAGAATGGAATAGACTAGATCAGAACTTCTCCGCAGTCAGGGCGGAGCTATCAAGGACCAGGATGGAAGGTAGTAACCTGCCAGGAACTGGAGGCTCCTTAATACAACATTAGAAGTCGACAGCTCTGTATTTCGTAGAATCATAGCTTCCTAGCATGTACTGGGTTGGAAGGGAACTTTAAAGGTCAAGAGCACATGCCACTGCTCTGAAAACCCCACCAGGAAAGTCCAACACACATATTCACGCATAACACCGTGTTTCATTGCTTTCAAGGGGTGACATTAAATTCTCTCCACATTCCACATGAAGCTGCCATCCCCAGGTATAGTTCCCCCTGCACACTGCACCCCTGTGCCCAGCAAGACCCATGCATTCCATCACCCCACTCTCCCCAGCTTCACAGCATCACATCCAGGGGGACTCTGCCAGCAGCCTCCCCACCAACTGCCGGGGACCCCACACCCATTGGACCCAGGACATCCCTGCCCCAGCATTCTCTCCCCAGGTCACACCACACTGTCACCCCACAGCCTGTGCTACCTTCTCTTTGGGTCACTCCATGTGTGTGCAGGGGCTACTGCCAGCAGCAGGAGTCCAGGCAGGTCATCCAAGGTGTTGCTGTGGATTTGGGCACCCACCCTCTGCCCTTCTCACTCTCAGGGCTCCCGCTGCACAGCACCGACAGCCACTGTGTCTACTTTTACTAGAGACTTCCCATCTCGATGCTCGTGACTACAACAGCTAGTTCCAGATAACCTCTTTTTACAACCCCCACTGCCACTGGTTTCTACAGCTGCTGATGATCCCTGTTGTCGCTGGAAAGGAATAATTCATGGTGTCATCATAGAAGGGGACTTTATGCCACAAGCATTCCCTGTAGTGACACAGGATTGGCGGGGGGAAAGAAATGGGAACCTTTGACTGAAAGGTGCTGTAACGAGCCAGTCACTCAGTACCGGTTGAGATCCCATACGACAGCGCAGCTGTTACAATACGTTTTTACTTCTGATCTACTAATGCCACAGGACAGTGTGCAAATCCCTAATGTACTACTGTCCCCCTCACAACAGCTTCTGTTTTCTAGGGTTTGGCAACAGCTCTGTGATCGACAGTCTGCAAGGCCTAGGCAGCTGGAGGATCTGCTGCAGGGGCTACAAACACCAAGGTTAATGGGACAGGGGCCCTGGAGTAATGCTACTTTGCAGATAGGGTTTGCAACTGAAGTTCTACAACTGGGTTTCGCTCAAATTCATCAGGGTCCGAACGATGCTAATGACAAGACCAAGCAAGCGTTAAGTACCTTGCCAAAACACACCGTGATGGAGCGGTACAGACGTATCGAATCATTTGT